>LVTN01001583.1:23254-38759 GCA_001649415.1 Musa itinerans
TATATATATATATATATATATATGGATGATCATCAGATTCTTCTGGCATATAAATATAAACAGATCATCTTAATGTCAATTTGATAATTACAAAGTCTCTTGTCTCTGGACTTTTCTTTCACCCTTCATCTCTATTATTTGGCACACAACCAACGACTGCTCTCTCTTTCGAAGCTATGATCGCCATTGGCTCGAATATTGATCAGGATTTTGATCCAAAGTACAACCAGAGTCGAAAATTCGTTCCACAGTCAGATCAAAGATGAACTGGGAAAGAAGGATCAATCTGATCTATATCCAAACTGTTTACATCTCTACAGGTTAGCGATGTCAGAGTGACACCGAGACATGACTAAAAAATGAACTCTAAAACGAAAATGTTGAACCAAATGTGGATACGCCAAGTAAATTAATTGATATTTCATCCTTGTACTCGTTCTTTCACCATCCCTACTGACTAACAAATACTTACTCCACTGAGCAGTCACACTTTTAAGAAAACAAGTGCAAAATTTTCTGACACTTTTTGTAAACATCATCATCTATCGAATTCAACCTTTCTTGCAAATGCGTAGCTTTACATCCCTCCTCTATAAATTATTATTCTTCAAATGAAACCAAGTTTGCATATGCATAACATCATATCTTCCGGACAGCTGATCCTGCCCAGAAGAGGAGAATTGTTGATGGGCAGTGTGAAACTTTAGCACAACAAATTTTGCAAGAGATCAGTCCTACTACCCAGCTCGATGAGCAAACAGCAAGAGTTGAAACATAAGAGACAAGCATTTCCTGATCCAGAAGGCCAGCATAAATATTCAGAAGAAACACAAAAAGGCCTCTGCCCCTTTGAAATGCCTGATTCGTACCTCAACCCAAGCTAAAACCAAAAATGTATAACTTAATGTAAGTTTCTCTCTTTCTTCCAGATTCCTCTATTATGATTTTGGAGGGCACAAAATCATCGACATGAAAAGCAACATGCAATCCAGTAAGTAAAACAGCATGCGCTAATCTAGCAAGTTCACCAGAGACAGAAATGTACCTATACTTGGGAGGACTGCTCCAACCGAATCCATAACTTTATGGGCAGAGATCATCATCATCATAGACAGGCTCATCATAAATGGGCAAAGAAGAGAAAGGCGAAGGCGAAGGCCCCGCACCCTTGTGGTCTCCATCGAGGAAAGACGAAGCCTAACGCAGGAGGAGGCTCAGCCAAAAAAGGCCGACGAGGAAAGGGTTTGTTTGGTGGCGAGGAGAGACGAAGCAGTTTGGGCAAAATACCGTGTACGGTGCGGACCCCACGAGAAAGGGACAGAGACGGCCCTGACAACGGACTGAACTGAACTGCGGTTCCTGCACTTTAGTTGCCGTGGAGTGGCGGAATTATGAGCTTCGGCCCATCGACGCATCGTTTGATGAGATCTTAACCGTTAGATTCAACAAGGGATTGCCATACCGACTCGCTCTCGTGGGCGAACCCGATTCGGATACGACATATCCAAAACGTTACACTATCGAATTAGTATAGCCGTCGATTCAGTTTATACTGGTGTATTCTCACAAACGACGGACGGTGTACAAAAGATATCTCGTTTGATCGGGATATCTTTTTGGGGATTAACCCTCCCAAGACGGAGATTTACTCCGAGGGTTCGCCGCTTCCGTCGTCTATAAGTCGGCGCTTGTCAGCTCGCAGCGTCGTCGTCGTCGATATTTTGGGGATTTGTCCCACAATCTATTGTCGGTATGTTTTCTACTTGTGATTTTGTTTAATCGTGTGCTTAAGCTTCGATTCGGAACTGTGTTGATCGAAAATCCCACGTGAGAGTTGAGACTGGATTTTCTTTTTTCCTTCTATCGGTATAATCCGTATGTTGGTTATCCTTTCTGCTGGAATTGTTTGTCGGATTCGGCATAGACATGTCCTTTTATTAATTAAAGCATGCTATTACGTTGCATTTTATGCTTTTGTTGCATCCAGCACTCGAGGGCATCATGATATACTTGCAGCAATAAGACTTATCTCTGCCTAGCTGACTGTTCTTGATATTATTGATGAAAATAGGTGGAGTCAAGTGATAATTAACTGTTGTTTGATACGAGTATGAGTCGGAATCAGAGTGCCAAGCGCTGTTGAGATGATTAATATTTAGCTAGAAAAAAAAACCTGTACTTTCTTAACTAAAGGAAATAGGATTTCTGACCTCGTATGTTCTGGGCAACAATACCCGATACAGTTTCTTTGATCTGTATTGTATTGGCAACATGGAAAGTTTGTTGTTCCTGTATGTTCTGTCGATCTTGTTCTGGGTCTTCCCTTTGCAAGTGGGGAACAATGTAACTTCGTTGTCCAATGGTCACACTGGTATGTTACAGCGACAACAAGAGATAGTCACAGCATAGTGGTCTTAAATTGAGACTGATGAAACCTAGGAAAAACTATACTTACAATAAACAAAAGTATAATATGTAAGAGATGTAAAAGGATGATGCTTAGTGCACGAAACACCCACCAATGTAGGGTTTGGGGAGGTTAATATATGAATTTTACTTTTCCAGAAGTAAAATGTTGTTTTCATGACTCAAATCGTGATCATCTACATGTAACGCTGTCGTAGCACTAAGAATTGTAACTTATTATATGAGACCAACAAAAGAAATTTTAGATAGAAGAAAGTATGTTTGGTATAAGGGCTAGCAACTTACAAAATTCTCTCTCTTTTTTTTTTTTAAGTTTCAAAAAGTTTTATTGACTTTTTGTGAGATCCAAATAACCACGACACTTGTTGTGAAATCCAATACTTACACATCAATTGGTTGACCTTAATGTACAGACGGGTCCACACTTAATTGCTTTATCTTTGTTCATATATTTAGTATATATAACATATGTGTGCTTATAATGGCATCACTATTTTGCCTTCAACTGTTGCAATGAAAATAATTACTACATGTTCCATCAGGTGATGAACTTTTGTCAGACTCCTTTTCATACAAGGAAATTGAAAATGGAATGCTATGGAAAGTGGAGGGAAAGGTCAGTATTTAGCTATCATATCTCATTTATCAATCTCTTGTATATGATAACAATATTTTTATGTGTTTTTTTTTTTGTTATTGTAGCACACACCTCACATGTCCCATAATATAGCATTGTCATTCGTACTCTTCAAAATTCTTGACTTCTTGTGGCATTAATCCTGAAACTGCCTTTTTTTTTTCTTTTCTTTTTTTTTGCTTATTGAAAGTGGGTAGTTAAAGGAGCTCTAGACGTAGATATTGGTGCTAATCCTTCTCAAGAAGGCGGCGAAGAAGATGAAGGGTTTGATGATACTGCTGTCAAAGTGGTTGATATTGTTGACACCTTCAGGCTCCAGGTTATTATTATATCCAAGTCAATGTGTTTCAGCCTATTAACCAGGGATTACATGTGCGACATGAAAAGCAACATGCAATCCAGTAAGTAAAACAGCATGCGCTAATCTAGCAAGTTCACCAGAGACAGAAATGTACCTATACTTGGGAGGACTGCTCCAACCGAATCCATAACTTTATGGGCAGAGATCATCATCATCATAGACAGGCTCATCATAAATGGGCAAAGAAGAGAAAGGCGAAGGCGAAGGCCCCGCACCCTTGTGGTCTCCATCGAGGAAAGACGAAGCCTAACGCAGGAGGAGGCTCAGCCAAAAAAGGCCGACGAGGAAAGGGTTTGTTTGGTGGCGAGGAGAGACGAAGCAGTTTGGGCAAAATACCGTGTACGGTGCGGACCCCACGAGAAAGGGACAGAGACGGCCCTGACAACGGACTGAACTGAACTGCGGTTCCTGCACTTTAGTTGCCGTGGAGTGGCGGAATTATGAGCTTCGGCCCATCGACGCATCGTTTGATGAGATCTTAACCGTTAGATTCAACAAGGGATTGCCATACCGACTCGCTCTCGTGGGCGAACCCGATTCGGATACGACATATCCAAAACGTTACACTATCGAATTAGTATAGCCGTCGATTCAGTTTATACTGGTGTATTCTCACAAACGACGGACGGTGTACAAAAGATATCTCGTTTGATCGGGATATCTTTTTGGGGATTAACCCTCCCAAGACGGAGATTTACTCCGAGGGTTCGCCGCTTCCGTCGTCTATAAGTCGGCGCTTGTCAGCTCGCAGCGTCGTCGTCGTCGATATTTTGGGGATTTGTCCCACAATCTATTGTCGGTATGTTTTCTACTTGTGATTTTGTTTAATCGTGTGCTTAAGCTTCGATTCGGAACTGTGTTGATCGAAAATCCCACGTGAGAGTTGAGACTGGATTTTCTTTTTTCCTTCTATCGGTATAATCCGTATGTTGGTTATCCTTTCTGCTGGAATTGTTTGTCGGATTCGGCATAGACATGTCCTTTTATTAATTAAAGCATGCTATTACGTTGCATTTTATGCTTTTGTTGCATCCAGCACTCGAGGGCATCATGATATACTTGCAGCAATAAGACTTATCTCTGCCTAGCTGACTGTTCTTGATATTATTGATGAAAATAGGTGGAGTCAAGTGATAATTAACTGTTGTTTGATACGAGTATGAGTCGGAATCAGAGTGCCAAGCGCTGTTGAGATGATTAATATTTAGCTAGAAAAAAAAACCTGTACTTTCTTAACTAAAGGAAATAGGATTTCTGACCTCGTATGTTCTGGGCAACAATACCCGATACAGTTTCTTTGATCTGTATTGTATTGGCAACATGGAAAGTTTGTTGTTCCTGTATGTTCTGTCGATCTTGTTCTGGGTCTTCCCTTTGCAAGTGGGGAACAATGTAACTTCGTTGTCCAATGGTCACACTGGTATGTTACAGCGACAACAAGAGATAGTCACAGCATAGTGGTCTTAAATTGAGACTGATGAAACCTAGGAAAAACTATACTTACAATAAACAAAAGTATAATATGTAAGAGATGTAAAAGGATGATGCTTAGTGCACGAAACACCCACCAATGTAGGGTTTGGGGAGGTTAATATATGAATTTTACTTTTCCAGAAGTAAAATGTTGTTTTCATGACTCAAATCGTGATCACCTAGGATGTAGAGGAGTAACGCTGTCGTAGCACTAAGACTTGTAACTTATTATATGAGACCAACAAAAGAAATTTTAGATAGAAGAAAGTATGTTTGGTATAAGGGCTAGCAACTTACAAAATTCTCTCTCTTTTTTTTTTTTAAGTTTCAAAAAGTTTTATTGACTTTTTGTGAGATCCAAATAACCACGACACTTGTTGTGAAATCCAATACTTACACATCAATTGGTTGACCTTAATGTACAGACGGGTCCACACTTAATTGCTTTATCTTTGTTCATATATTTAGTATATATAACATATGTGTGCTTATAATGGCATCACTATTTTGCCTTCAACTGTTGCAATGAAAATAATTACTACATGTTCCATCAGGTGATGAACTTTTGTCAGACTCCTTTTCATACAAGGAAATTGAAAATGGAATGCTATGGGAAGTGGAGGGAAAGGTCAGTATTTAGCTATCATATCTCATTTATCAATCTCTTGTATATGATAACAATATTTTTATGTGTTTTTTTTTTTTTTGTTATTGTAGCACACACCTCACATGTCCCATAATATAGCATTGTCATTCGTACTCTTCAAAATTCTTGACTTCTTGTGGCATTAATCCTGAAACTGCCTTTTTTTTTTCTTTTCTTTTTTTTTGCTTATTGAAAGTGGGTAGTTAAAGGAGCTCTAGACATAGATATTGGTGCTAATCCTTCTCAAGAAGGCGGCGAAGAAGATGAAGGGTTTGATGATACTGCTGTCAAAGTGGTTGATATTGTTGACACCTTCAGGCTCCAGGTTATTATTGTATCCAAGTCAATGTGTTTCAGCCTATTAACCAGGGATTACATGTGAAGTTAAATTAACAAAATGCTTTTTGTAATATCATGTAATCAACAGGAACAACCTTCTTTTGACAAGAAGCAATTTGTGACCTATATTAAGCGTTATATCAAGTTGTTGACACCTAAATTGGAACGGGAGAAGCAGGAGTTATTTAAGAAGCACATTGAGCAAGCTACGAAGTTTTTGCTCTCAAAGCTCAGTGACCTACAATTGTAAGGATAACTTATTCATGAAACATTACTTGTCCTTGCCTTTTCCTCACAGTTTATTTTATTTTCAATATTTCTATAGGGTTTGTGTTTGTTAGTCTTGAATCAAGTGGTTTTGCATACATGCCCTTTGGATGTAACCAAAATGACTTTGTTACTTCAACCTGCATAGTAGAGTAGCAATCCCTCCTATATTTATATTTTGGGTATCATCAATGCCTCAAATATTAGACTCACCTAATTAGCAATACCGTAATATTTTTGGCAGCTTTGTTGGTGATAGCATGCATGATGATGGTAGTATGGTCTTTGCCTATTACAACGAGGGTGCTGCTGATCCAACATTTCTGTACTTTGCCTACGGTCTGAAGGAAGTGAAGTGCTGAGGATGACGACATCACAGACTTGAAGAAAATTATGATCTAGTTGAACTTATCTGCTCCCGAATGACCTTTAAGAGTTTTGTACATGGTTGAAACTTATTTTTATGTTTTCACTGTATAGTATAAATGCCTGTTTGGAGTTTCTAGGTGTTTTTTTTTTTAATGAGCATTGAACTTAAATGAGAAGTGAATTTTTAGTTTTGCCTGCCAACCAGAGATGATGTTTGATTTAACATTGCGTGAACGTTTAGCACAGTTAACATCATCACTCCAGCAGCACAGTGAGATATAATCCGAGAGTGTGGAGTTCTACTGGTCTAGATGTACTAGTTTGAGCTTCTATCGAGATATGTTAGATGACTGCAGCAGCAGCAGCATAACCATCCATGGTTAGTAACTCCAGCCTGATGGGGGAGATGACAGACTCTCCCAAACTACATGATTGGCTTCTAACATCACCAAATCTGAATAAAGAAATAGAACCACAAAAGTACAGTGATACGTGTGCAAGAAATAAATGGCCATCCCCAAAAATCCTTCATGTAGGGAAATGTAATTATGTCCCTACAAGAAGCCATTCCAAGCAAAATGAGAATGCTGATTGCAAAAGAAAGCAAATATTCCAAGCATTATTTGCAAATAAGCATTAAGCACACTAAACTTAAATTAATAGATCATCCAGACAACCGACACAGACGGTTCAGGCAGAAACACAATCTGCACTCTGCAAATAGTGCTTATTACACTTATAGAAATCAAGTTATGTAGTTGGAAGTTCTCCTTTCAATCCATAGCTTAAGAATTTTTTTCTACAATGTGAAATGGGCCAGCCAAACATGTGTTCAATCTCTGCAACGATTGAGATAAGTTAGTGCTTTGGCTTAGGCTTTTTCACTATCATCACGGTGCAATGCGCATGGTGTGCACAGTAATCACTCACGCTACCCAAGACAGTCCTGCAGGAAGTATAAATGCAGTACAGATTAGTAGAGTTAAGAAATTGAAAATGAACAATGAAAGCAATCATCTTGTTCTCTCACTTTTCCATATAAGATAAAAGAACTGGATTTGGTCTGTCAAATTTGCACTTTCTTGCATATGTAATGTTACCATGGGTCCAAACACTCTTAGAAACTAAAACCCTTCCAATTAGGTACAAACAAAATTTCTCCCTTCAGTGTCAAAGTTTTCTAATTATATGATATCATTCGAGTCCCTTACAAGCTAAAGCATTGTTTAACAAATCATGGATGAACAACGAAGAATAATCTTTGCTACCGAGTAATTATAGATTAAACAAGAGGCTGTCCATTTGAGATCATAAGGACTTAAGTACGGTCCTTTGTCTCACTCAGGTATTATGGAAAAATTGTGTTGCTTTATCTTTGTTCATATATTTAGTATATATAACATATGTGTGCTTATAATGGCATCACTATTTTGCCTTCAACTGTTGCAATGAAAATAATTACTACATGTTCCATCAGGTGATGAACTTTTGTCAGACTCCTTTTCATACAAGGAAATTGAAAATGGAATGCTATGGAAAGTGGAGGGAAAGGTCAGTATTTAGCTATCATATCTCATCTATCAATCTCTTGTATATGATAACAATATTTTTATGTGTTTTTTTTTTTGTTATTGTAGCACACACCTCACATGTCCCATAATATAGCATTGTCATTCGTACTCTTCAAAATTCTTGACTTCTTGTGGCATTAATCCTGAAACTGCCTTTTTTTTTTCTTTTCTTTTTTTTTGCTTATTGAAAGTGGGTAGTTAAAGGAGCTCTAGACGTAGATATTGGTGCTAATCCTTCTCAAGAAGGCGGCGAAGAAGATGAAGGGTTTGATGATACTGCTGTCAAAGTGGTTGATATTGTTGACACCTTCAGGCTCCAGGTTATTATTGTATCCAAGTCAATGTGTTTCAGCCTATTAACCAGGGATTACATGTGAAGTTAAATTAACAAAATGCTTTTTGTAATATCATGTAATCAACAGGAACAACCTTCTTTTGACAAGAAGCAATTTGTGACCTATATTAAGCGTTATATCAAGTTGTTGACACCTAAATTGGAACGGGAGAAGCAGGAGTTATTTAAGAAGCACATTGAGCAAGCTACGAAGTTTTTGCTCTCAAAGCTCAGTGACCTACAATTGTAAGGATAACTTATTCATGAAACATTACTTGTCCTTGCTAGTTTATTTTATTTTATTTTATTTTCAATATTTCTATAGGGTTTGTGTTTGTTAGTCTTGAATCAAGTGGTTTTGCATACATGCCCTTTGGATGTAACCAAAATGACTTTGTTACTTCAACCTGCATAGTAGAGTAGCAATCCCTCCTATATTTATATTTTGGGTATCATCAATGCCTCAAATATTAGACTCACCTAATTAGCAATACCGTAATATTTTTGGCAGCTTTGTTGGTGAAAGCATGCATGATGATGGTAGTATGGTCTTTGCCTATTACAAGGAGGGTGCTGCTGATCCAACATTTCTGTACTTTGCCTACGGTCTGAAGGAAGTGAAGTGCTGAGGATGACGACATCACAGACTTGAAGAAAATTATGATCTAGTCGAACTTATCTGCCCCCGAATGACCTTTAAGAGTTTTGTACATGGTTGAAACTTATTTTTATGTTTTCACTGTATAGTATAAATGCCTGTTTGGAGTTTCTAGGTGTTTTTTTTTTTAATGAGCATTTAACTTAAATGAGAAGTGAATTTTTAGTTTTGCCTGCCAACCAGAGATGATGTTTGATTTAACATTGCGTGAACGTTTAGCACAGTTAACATCATCACTCCAGCAGCACAGTGAGAGATGATGCTTGATTTAACATTGCTTGAACTTTTAGCACAGTATATAGGATTTTGTTAACATCATCACTCCAGCAGCACAGTGAGATATAATCCGAGAGTGTGGAGTTCTACTGGTCTAGATGTACTAGTTTGAGCTTCTATCGAGATATGTTAGATGGCTGCAGCAGCAGCAGCAGCATAAACATCCATGGTTAGTAACTCCAGCCTGATGGGGGAGATGACAGACTCTCCCAAACTACATGATTGGCTTCTAACATCACCAAATCTGAATAAAGAAATAGAACCACAAAAGTACAGTGATACGTGTGCAAGAAATAAATGGCCATCCCCAAAAATCCTTCATGTAGGGAAATGTAATTATGTCCCTACAAGAAGCCATTCCAAGCAAAATGAGAATGCTGATTGCAAAAGAAAGCAAATATTCCAAGCATTATTTGCAAATAAGCATTAAGCACACTAAACTTAAATTAATAGATCATCCAGACAACCGACACAGATGGTTCAGGCAGAAACACAATCTGCACTCTGCAAATAGTGCTTATTACACTTACAGAAATCAAGTTATGTAGTTGGAAGTTCTCCTTTCAATCCATAGCTTAAGAATTTTTTGCTACAATGTGAAATGGGCCAGCCAAACATGTGTTCAATCTCTGCAACGATTGAGATAAGTTAGTGCTTTGGCTTAGGCTTTTTCACTATCATCACGGTGCAATGCGCATGGTGTGCACAGTAATCACTCACGCTACCCAAGACAGTCCTGCAGGAAGTATAAATGCAGTACAGATTAGTAGAGTTAAGAAATTGAAAATGAACAATGAAAGCAATCATCTTGTTCTCTCACTTTTCCATATAAGATAAAAGAACTGGATTTGGTCTGTCAAATTTGCACTTTCTTGCATATGTAATGTTACCATGGGTCCAAACACTCTTAGAAACTAAAACCCTTCCAATTAGGTACAAACAAAATTTCTCCCTTCAGTGTCAAAGTTTTCTAATTATATGATATCATTCGAGTCCCTTACAAGCTAAAGCATTGTTTAACAAATCATGGATGAACAACGAAGAATAATCTTTGCTACCGAGTAATTATAGATTAAACAAGAGGCTGTCCATTTGAGATCATAAGGACTTAAGTACGGTCCTTTGTCTCACTCAGGTATTATGGAAAAATTGTGTGTCTTCTTTGGCCGGAATAAACCTATGTTGGTCAGTTCTCGGTGATGCAAAGCCAGAACTTCTTTGGCTGGAATAAACCTAAGTTGGTCAGTTCTCGGTGATGCAAAGCCAGAATTTAACTTCCAACTTTCTCATACAAATCCAAACAAGTCATCGACAATATCCCAACCAAGTTTTAATACCAAGCAATCAGTTTCCAGTGCTATCAAAAAGCAATGTGATGTTAGATAGTGTGACCTAAAAATCATTAATCGAAGTGATATCTAAAATGAGCATCAGTGTGACAAGTGTGCAGTGAACTCTAGTCCACAATTTGCTATAGCCTCCTCCCGAGTAATCTATGATCTCATTTCCCCACAAAGGACCAGACCCAAGCTTCACAACGTGTCTCCAAAACCTAATACAGTATAAAGTTCGACGTTGGTTTATCCAGACTAGGCTCTCCGCAACACGGGTCAAGATGATGTTAGTTCATCAATCACAGTGAGCTGTTTGACAGAAATGTATCGAGCATCTGACTGAGTTCTCGAACGATAAGTGTAGAAACTTGTTACCTTTTAATCGCTCCATATCCATGGCTTCCCACAACCAATAATTCTGCATGGTGTTTTTCCACTGCTTCGCAGAGAACATTTCTAGCATCTCCTTCAACCACTTCAAACTCAACATCAGCCACCTGTAGTTGAGAAAAAAATTCCATTAAACAAAAGCATTCAATACTAAACTGCTTCTGATGACTACAAAAATATAATAATCTTTTAGATCCTCTTGAGACTGCTGATATTCTCTGGTTGTCTGAATTACAACCCACAAAACCCTATCGGCACACTAGCTAAAGGACATCATTTTGCATTTGATAAACTTGTAATTATTTGCCACTCTACATCAGGTTGGGCCTTGTTGACCAACAGAGAGAAAAGCACCATTAGATTATTTGAACACATCCAAAAGAATTATCTTCTTCCTAATGCTGTACTGACTATGCCCCAATATCTGCTAGCTACTTACTTGCATGATTCCCCAGTGAAGTAAGCAAGAACAATAAGAAAAATGGAATTATAATATGATGGAACAAGTTTTGATTAACCTGTTACAGAGTACATTCATATTGTATAGTAAAGCCCTGTAAATAAAATTATGCATTTGACATGCAAATTACATTCAGAGGCTATTTTTTTTGTTATGCCATTTGATATGCAAATTACATTCAGAGGCTATTTTTTTTTGTGTCAAATGAAAATTAAGAACAATGGTTTGGACACACACAAAAGAAATCCAAAAGAGGCACCCTACTCAGTGATGCAATAATCCAGGGATAATAACGTTATCAACGCTTAGAAGTGAGATTGGCAACAACAAAAGTTGGGATCATCAGGATTTTTCCTAGAAGAAGCAAAAGCAGTCACGATCGCCAAACCAGCAAACTTCTACAATGAAACAACCACTAATTCACCCAATACCAGGCAAGGGCCAGTCACGATCGCCAAAATTAGCTAATCCTAACGAAGAATCGAGGACCACGAAGTTACCGAATGGGAAGCGCAGATCTCCTTGGCTTTCCCGATCACCCGCAACGATATCTTCCTCAGATCCGACTCCACAAACGGTAGCACGTCAGCGGCTCCTGTGGTCGACAACACAAAGATCCAAAGTAGTCAAATCTTAGGTTTGGGGAGGGGAGTGGAGAGGAAAACCCCAGAGCCGGCGAAGGAAAATTCCGATACCGGGACCGGCGAGGCCGATGACGGAGGTGGGCGTGGGCTTGGCGCTCACGACGACGAGCTTAAACGGCGAACTGGAACCGGCAGCGTGGGAGAAGAAGTGGAGCAGGGTCCACTGGAGCGCGTAGAAGCTGTGCTCGCTATCGTCGATCCCCACGACCATCACCGACTTCCCCACCACCGAAGCCGCAGCCTCCGCGTCCGCCTCCGTTGCCATTTTGCACTCTTCTCGAAGGGACCGAAACGAACGGAGCAGTGGGATGGCATCAATAGAGCGAGAGTAGTAGGAAGCAAAAACTTCCTGCCAATGCTACTATCATTTGATTCTACCCCCAAGGTACCCGTTTCGTGGTCGACAACAGCTGACCTGAGTGCCCACTGCTTTCACCAATAAGGAGGCAGGTGGAATGCAGGAAGCGCGTCGACAAAATAATTATATAATTTATCATGGAGGACGGTAGAAGCGTAGAGAAGTGCTCGATCAGGCATCAATTAATGGAATCGATTGTAAGTGTGGGTGATCGCTTTCAGGATTCCCTCCAACTCTTGATTTGATTCTTCGATTTGCAAATCCAAATCACGACCGTCCATTGAAAAAGGGTGAAAACTAATGGATGGATCAACAAGCGGTCGCGATATGGTCGACGGCAAGATTGCGAGAATTGATGGGTTCTGATTCACGTACGGTGTGGGAGGGGATGCTTACACCATGTGGGCGGCGGTCAAGGAAATGAAGAGCTCACGTGTGATTCTTATTCCTGGGATGATCCAAATCATTAATAAAATTTATTAGTTTTACGGTATGGAAAAGATGTACATCATAAACTTAGGATCTGTTACGATGATTGGTGTACGCATCCAACCATAAATCACCGAATTGAATCAAATCCAATTGCATAGTAGTACATCATTATTTGTGTTGGAAGGGAGTCTCGTGAAAGGGGATCGGGCACTTGACGAGGATGCACCCACCCCGCACGCACGCACACACACACACACGAGGGAGGATGCTTTGATTGGACTCTCAGATAAATTAATGCGATACCAAAAAGTAGTGCTACTTTTAGTCTCCAAGGAATCACAGTTGTGTCGAGAGAAGTTTTTGTTTAGGAAAACTGTGTTGTTGTAGGTAGGCCATTATCAATAACTCGCAGAATTTTCTAGACGGTGCCTCATTCACAATTGAGTACGTGGATGGATGCAATTTGCAATGTAATAAGTAAGTTAATGTATGCTCTACTTTCAATCTTCAGTTTCATTAGTTATATAGTAGTATGAGACTAATTATATATTATAGTATAAAACTAATTATATATTATCCTCTTATACTTGAACCGTATTAGCATCATGATATATGTACTTAAAAAATTAGATCTATACTGGATCGATACGATGAGAAAAAAATAATTTTAATATTCCTTTCGCTTTAAATGATTTTACTAGCAAAGAGATAATTTCAAAACGATACTTTTTCTCTGCTGTCTTCTCTATCCTGATAAAATAATTTTGGAAAGACTTCAGCAATCTGCACGTCTGGTACTTTGGTACACAATCAAATACCACAGATTTACAAAAAACAACATAGCAAAAACCCACTTTGCATTTCTATTGCCCATAATTTTATTTCTAATGTTGAAACAAATGTTTTCACATATAAAAAGCCTCAGACTTTTTACAGATTTACGTATGCCATGCCACAGCTGGACAACCAGCTTATCTGCCTCATTACAGGTAATAAGGAACGGCAAGATCGCCAGGGCATAGTCCACCATGAGACTGAATAAAGAGCTCAACTACATCTTGCTCCGAGATCACACGTAATGACCAAAAATGTCTGTATACGTCAAACTAAAGCCCCATAACAAAGGTTGCATGAGTTGCTAAACATGCCCTGTTACACCTGCACGGGCTCTAAGCATCTCGGTGCGCTTACTTCTTTCCATCACATCCACTAACCAGTCAATAGCAAATTTGATTCCCGTTCTGCATAATACTAACATATTTAATATTGCAGATATCAAACAGAATGATGTGACTAAATACTTTTCTTATGAATATTAAATATCAAACATATTTAATATTGCAATGAAGGGTAGCCGTCACCTATACAGTCATCACCTTGAGGTTGGACCATCCAGTGATGTCCATAATAAACTGAGCAATTTCCTTTCAAACAGGCCATGATGTCTCAAAGCATTTTAGGATGTCAAGACCCATGGTTACTATAGTACGCTGTACTACTCCCCACATCTTCTGTCAGCAGAATAGAAAGATCCAACCATGTTCTGAGAAACTTAATTTTTTATAGATTTTCTCTGGTTAGATGCAGATACATTTACAGTCTAAAATCCAAGAGGACAGTCGCACATCTTGACACCTGGCTCAAAAATTAAATTTTCACCTGTTAGATGCATAGGTTTGGTGGTATGAAGTGGAATTGCCATGTCAGGCCACTGTGAGGATGAGAAAGTGGTGATGGAGACATTAAAGAAGAGGGATAGAAAAAATAATCCGTGAAGAATGGAGAAGAGGAAAAGGAAAGGAGAGACAGGATATGAAGATGAGGGAGGCTGCAAAAGAAAGAAGAGGATTTGAGGCATGATGATAACTCACAACCGCTAAACTGATTGGTTCGAATAGCCAAACTACATTCTTGAAGATTTGTACAGGTAAATTTGGCTTACTTAGTATTACATATTTATAGGTGACACAATCTGAAAGAAACTCCCAGGCCTACACTTTAGAAAGTCCACTTAGCAAATCCTTTGAATCATTGGTAAACATTTTGTAATTGAAGATGCTAGGTAGTTTGGTTTGCAAAGACTTTGTCAGATCTCCACTTGGTTCTAAGATCATAACCCGCCTCACTCATCCTTTGCAGAAAAAAAAAGAAAATTGCAAATGAAACAGCTCCAAAGAAAGGGCATTATGGTACTGGTTGCACACAGCCATACTATTCAATGAACAGAAAATAAAGGATCACGTCCAAACAACTAACCCATTATATGCAGATACAGCTTCAAACATGTAGAGCCTTTCATTTAACTCTTTCAAATCCAAATACCTCGCTAGTTCTTCAGTCGAAACAGATCCAGGAAGATCCTGTTCAATTAGCAGTCAGCGAAATCCTAGTGTATCATTCGCATGGAAACAAAAGGAAGAAGTTAAGTCAAGGTCAAAATAACTAATCATGTGACAGTTTTATTTCAGTTTATCAAGAATTTGTGAAGTGTGTATATATGTATATGTATATATATATGTATATGTATAT
>LVTN01001583.1:38816-66855 GCA_001649415.1 Musa itinerans
TATATACATACATACATATATATATATATATGTATATATATACATACATACATATATATATATATATAGGACACTTTGTTAAACCTACACCAAGCCATAGCACCTTCTCTATTCAAAAGTGTGCACAAACTGCATCAACTTTCAGTTTATTGAATAAAAAATAAAACAAAAAAGACATAACATGAACCTATGGACAAAATAAATGTGCCAATGATCTGAATTTGCCATATAAAAGCAGTGTGAAACTCAAAAACAAAGTACTTTATCAATAACATGCCTGTACCAACTCAGGGAATTTAAAATAAAAAAATATTTTGATATGAAATATTATTAAAATATAATATTAGTACTGAAATCAAAATTAAGCAACCTGCTTGTTTGCTAGTATCAGAAGTGGTGCCCCTTGCAAATCCTCATGTCTAAGTACTTTTCCTGTTCAGCAATTTCAAATTTCTAGTTAGAGATTGCTAAAACATAGTAGTCTATTAACTTTGTCATAAACAATTTTCATGACCAGAAAAATTGACTAAAAAATCATGATTTGTCTTACTGGTCCATACTGGTGTACCGATCGATCGTCGGTACGATATGTACCAAGTCATATCGATGTACTGACCCACGATATGGTGAGGCATACCGACAGACTGGTATATACCGCCCATACCAATCCTCTGTTGGATCGATATGTACAGCTCGTACCGGGCGATACATTGAGGTACGACAAACCTTGCTAACAACTATCAAATGAAATTGATTTATTCATCAGACATGGACTTACCTAATGCAGATTTGGAATCTTCAAATGATGACGGACAACCAGCGTCTATAACATATACTATAGCATGTGCCTCCTCATAATATTTTTCCCAAATTGTACGTAGACCGATCTGCCAGAATAAGTAAATACATTATCTTAGAGTTTAGTTACTAAAAATTTCTGATAATTAATTTTCACATATAAAGCCTACAAATTTATTTATAAACGCATAAAGATAATTTTATACTCCCAAACAAAGAATAGCAGTCACACCTTCATGAAGATATTTTACATTCATTACAAGTTCAAAATAATAGAAAGAAAATATAATTTACCAAAAGTCTTTTGGGAGATGGCAAAAGGATTCAATTACAACTCATCCCACAAGAAATGTATCCTTCTAGTCAATTTCCACATGGTCAAGTGCATCTGTAGTAAATAATCATTAATGTATATACATAACTTATTTTAAGCTAATGCAGAGTGAAATAGAGATTGGGTTTCAAAATCTGGCAAAGTACAAGAAATACTGTGAACAATGTGTGATGCAGCTACAGCCATGAATCTATTTAAATTAGGATGTTTTGTTTCACTTACCTAGTCAAATTGCTCATTAACTTGGACTAAGAATAATCTATATCACAACTGACACATTTTCCGGGTTTATTAAATAAGTCATAATTTGCCATTAAATTATATAATTCCTAGATTTGCAAGCAAAGAACACACCTGGCCTCCCAGGTCCCAGAAAACAAGTTTTGCATTTGAGGCCTCAACTCGACCGATATTGAGCCCAACCGTTGGAACTATTCGATCAGGAGGAAGCCCTTCCAGATTCGAATACAAGGACTTCAACTTCTCCAGCAAAGTCTACAATTAAGAAACAGAGTGTCAACTGAATAGTGATCTGTAGAATGCTTGTTAAGGAACAAGTTATTTGATACCACTGAGGGGTCCAGTTAACTATCAGTGCAGAAATAAAGTTTCTAGTTGGCAACGATTATAACTTCACAAACTAAAAAAGCCTAATGAATCGTATTTTTCTTTTCATAAAGCCCACTCAGATATGCTTGCGGTTTTATGAAACCAACCCAAATGAAAGCAAAAAGAAGGAACAGTTTTATGGACACAAGAACTATCTGCATATAGACAACAAAACTCAAAGAAAATGGATTCCAACATAAAACATCCATATAACACCATAAGATGTCCACAAGTTTCTACGGAGTACAAAGGAAATGAATCAGATGATCGCTCGAAGACATCTTTACCGATAAAAAGTAACACATGTACCATTCTCAAAAAAATCCAAGTTAGAAGAAAAAGAATTACAGTCTTTCCCGCCTTGTCGACTCCAAGAATGAGAACATGGAACTCCGTCTTGCTGAACATATAATTCCAGAGTCCATAGAACAATGAGAACATTTTTATTGATCTTCTTCCCAAGAGCTATAGTCTGTGTTCAGGAGCAAATGAGGGGCTTCATGTCAATGAAAGCCGATGTTCTGCATTTTTTCGAATATCCTGCAAAAAGAACATGCAACAGAGTTTAGGAAATAACCTCTTTGGATACATTTCAAAGAACAACACATTTGTTTGATACAAGTGTATCAAGTATTTAGATTATTTTTGCCTTGTAGGGTTAGGATTCCCATTAGTCATTCATTTCTCGCCGTAACAGGAAAAAAGGTTTGGCGCCATAGTGAGGTAGCTCCTTCACGACAAATGTGGAAATAACCTCTTTTCTTGCAGGGAAGGACTGTGGTCATTGAGCCTCACTAGATCCCACGTTGACGGGAATCTTGTGCACTGGGCCACTCATTTCTTGTCATAACGAACTTGATGATGTCGATAGTAATGATTCCCTAATAGGATTGTCGAAATAGATAACCTAGTTCAGTCCTCACAAACCAATGGATACAAGACGACATGCATTCTTCTTCTGCACATGGATGGGTAAAACCATGTTCTTCGCACCGCCTCATATCACTACTACCTATGAATCTCGAACATGTTGTCGCATATACCACAGATTAAGTACGATTATTCTCAGCATAAGCCAAACTAAGGAGGAAACTCCGATTCCTCGACCTATGGCGGGATTTCGAGCTGACTTGCAGCAAAAATCGGTCGTCATCGTCCGATCTGGTCACCGGGGGCACAGAAAAAAGACGATGTAGAGAAGGATTCGATGATGCCGTCAAATCTTGAAAGGATTTGATCAGATACGGCCATTAAATGCCTAGAAGAAGAGAAAACAAACCCCCAAGGAAAGACTCCGCCGCCGCAGCCTCAACTTCTGGCTCGGTTCTCTTCTCCGAAGCTGGTGGCCGTCCGTGTCGTCGCCGGATCTCGCTATAACCTCCGGGCAGACGAAGGGTCGATGAGGTCAGAGAGAGGGAGAGAGGAAGAAGGGGAGGGAGAAAAGGGAGGGATTAGGGACATGCACGAAACAGTACCCGTACCTCGCTTCCCTACCCGAGTTCGTTACCCAATCGACAAAACGAGGCGATGAGAGAGGCGTCGTCCTGTGGGAGCCGTATCGCAGGACTTTGGCCGCTCAACGCCTTTTACTTAACATTGGCATCGTATTAACTACCCATTCATATACGCAGAAGACTAGGTGGGACCCGTTGCTTTTCCGTCGCCTGCAGGGTTTTTTTTTTTTGTTTTTGACAATTTACATATTAGAATGGGCTTTTTTTTTAGAAAATATTCATAGTTTGAATTTTTCTAAACCTCGTTTGTTTTTTCTTAAATAATACCTCTATTTTTTAAAAAAAAATTGTCATAATTTTTTGTTCGTTTTTTAATCAATTATTAACTATTACAATTTTTTTACTTATTTATAATATTTTTCAATTACACCTATAGTATTTTATTGACGTACCGACATATTGTATATCTTTTATTGTCATCGTTTATAATTTTAGATTTATAATTAGTTCCGTTGAGATTAAAAGTTTATATAGTTCATTTATAATGTTTTCAAATAAATATTATAGTATTTTTATTATGATGATCAAAAACACTATAACGGACGAAACACTTTATAAACGATGAAAAAAAAAAAGGGGGGATAATTTATGTATTTTTTAAATTAAGGATACTGTTCAAAAGAAAAATTAAGGACATCAATTAAAAAATATCCAAAATGAGAATATTTCATTAAAAAAACCCATGAAATAAAATATCATGAGTTATGTTTCAATATGATAATAAAGAAAAAAATCTACAATATTATATATTTTATAAAAAAAATCTGAATCAAGTATGAAATTAACTGATCATTCAGTTGTTCTTGGAATGATTTAATGCTACGAGTGAGTAACTAATAACTGGGTTTAATACGCATACTAACTAATGCTTTTGGTTTCCTAACCTCGTTTTTGGCTACTTTCACTCTTTGGAACCAATTTAATGATACGTGTGGTTGGGATGGAGAAGATAGACACATCCAAATCCAATCTTAATTTACAAACGATGTGGTAAGTCCATCAGTAACTAACTAACTAACTAACTTATGGGAATATAATCATAATTCGTACATGTAACGTAGGTGGTTTATTTTGTAGATAATGGTGGGTTTCCATCTCTTATAAAGATCAATTATTATGGATTGGGCCGGGGGCCTGATCCATCATCAACGGATTAATCTCTAAAACATTGTAATTTATCGTGTTCTTCCTAAATTACTGATCTTAAAATTCTATAGATGAATTAAGTTTATGTTCATTTCAAGCTTGGATGCATTACACTGATAGAAATGTAAGTATTCCGATTAAATTCATTAGGATCTCTCGGAAGTATTCCCTTCCTAGGATGAATGTGGGTGATAGCTTTCATGGTTGAGATTTCGCATCATAGGTTGATGCCTAGAGAATTTTATCAAGAAAATTTGAGAACAATTGGGGAATAGATTAGATTGTGTTTCGATAAGTAGTGTTGCCGAGTATTTTGTAATAGTATAATAATAATAATAATAATAATAATAATAATAATAATAATAATAATAATAATAATAATAATAATAATAATAATAATAATAATAATAATAATAATAATAATAATAATAATAATAATAATAATAATAATAATAATAATAATAATAATAATAATAATAATAATAATAATAATAATAATAATAATAATAATAATAATAATAATAATAATAATAATAATAATAATAATAATAATAATAATAATAATAATAATAATAATAATAATAATAATAATAATAATAATAATAATAATAATAATGGTATTTTATTATAAAACACATAATAATATATATTTCTTTCGTAGGTGGAGAATGCCGCCGATCCCTCCCTTAGTTGGCAAAAGTGAGACCTACCTACCTACCTACCTACCTACATAAGAGAGATTTGGCCTTTGCAAGTTCCAAAAGGTATCCATTCTTATCTCCTCCTCCTCCTCAGTCTCGCTCGCTGCTGCTGCAAACTGTTGATGCCTACTTGTGAACTACCAAACTATCTATCATAACTTGATTGATTTGATTTGATTTGATTTGATTTCCATGACAAATTCTCTTTTCAGAAGGCTTTGTAGGTCCTTTAAATATTAAAAAATAATAATTAATTAATTAATTAATTATATATATATATTAATTTGATTATGATCATTATTATCGATCGACTGAGATTCCACACACCAATCTTGATCAAGCCAGATAGAGTAACGCATCAATCGAATAATATATCATATCGATCTATATCCAATCGCTAAAACACAATCTTCTATTTTCTTGAATTTTGGCTTTGATTTCAAGACAAGAATGCAAAATGCTGTGATGTAAATGGATGCAATACAAAAAGTATCAACAATTCAAGCAAGAAATGGATTCCGAAGACACGAGAAATCATTTGTTTTGATTACATTGCGGCAGTGTCCTCCTCTACGACTAGAGTAGACTTGGTCAAGAAATAAATGGTAGTAGTAGATAGGATAGGAACAGGTTAGCATGGCTTGATCAAATCATTATCTCCGTATCAATCGATAGAACTAGGATCACCAAACATAGGATTAATAATGCTAAAGCAATCATGTTTTCCATGAGATATCAATACCGAGTCTTAGATTAAGAAATCCGAGAGGGGGTAGGTGGGGGGATATCTTTCTTAGACTAATCATGTTTTCTATGAGATTTCAAGACCAAGTCAAGGACTAATCTAGAGATGTCTTTTTTAAATTAAGAAATCGATCAATCATGTTTTTCATAAGATCTCAAGATCAAATCTTTGAAGAGATCCAACTAGCACTATGCAAGTAAAAAAAACTCAACATCATCATCATCATCAACATCATCATCATCATCAACATCATCATCATCATCATCATCATCATCATCATCATCATCATCATCATGGGGTTAGAGATCGATATAGCATTCATTGTGACTCTCTAATGGTGGTCGAAAAGAAGAAATTTAGATAGACAATTATTATTATTATTATTATTATTATTATTATTATATATATATATATATATTAGTAAACATTAGAAAAAGGAAATTTATGTTGATTAAGGCTGATTATAAAAAATCTTCAGCAATAATTTGATCAATTATTATCATGCTAATAATGAATTTTCATGATACAATAATTATTAATTTTCATCGTGGTGGATTTAATTTTAAACTTGTATAGATAGATAGATAGATAGATGGATGGACATATAAATCTCATTATAGATGATGAATGAATAGGTGGAATCAATTGGTAGATGATGACCGAGAATGCCCTCTCTCTACCTAAATAGCTGATACGAAGAATCCTTTGCTGTCACCTTTTTTCGAGGGTGCCGATTCCAGTCATCAATCATTGTTAGGTTGGTCCCAATTGGTCCTATTTTTAGCAGCATGGCATGTCGCATGTGGCATGTCGCATGTGCACCCTCACGTCACACTCACAAATATATATAATATATATAATATATATATATATATAGAAAGAGAGAGAGAGAGATATGCGTGGGGTGGTCGATAAGGGTAAGTGCATCTCACCTGGATGGATGCTTCCTTCCAAACTTCTTCTTCTTCTCCCTCTCACACGATCACCACAAGTTGATATGCGCTCTTGTAATCGACGCAACCTTCCATCCCTATGTCACACACATCACCATCTTAGTTGGTATTTGGTAAGCATTTTATGAGTTGTGATCAGATTCAAATGACTCCAACTACGTTTTAGTTTTAGTTTTAGTTTTAGTTTTAGTTTTAGTTAGATAGATAGATTCAAATTACTGGTAGAATTATGGATATAAAATTATAATATGTTGCTATCATAATTATTATGTCATATGTCTCAAGATTTTAATGAGAAATCTAAAATTTCTTCTAGTAAATATAAATATAGAGATGGAGAGAAGAATTGTCAAGGGTTAATTTAAAAAAGGATTTGAATTTTAGCTCAACAAGAAAGACAGTTAGTTATTCTTTGTATTTGATTTTTATTTTTTTTCATATAATAAAATAAAAATATTATTTCATAGATTCAAAAAAATAATAATTTGTTCATATAATAAAAAATATAAAAAAATCTAAGGATAAGAATGTTGAGGTGGCCTGTCACGATCGACAGTCTTCTCTCTCGTCTACACACATACGATCGAAGAAGATGACAAAATCTGATGCTGATCTAATCATGTTCATCGAGAGATCAGGGAAGCCGAGGATGGATGTGGTGGTTCCCACCGTCATCTTAATCTATTGATTGATTTTTGTGATCCTTAAACGTTCCACTGTCCATTTCTTCTTCCTCATCCTCATCATCTTCTATTCCTCTCCTCCTCCTCCTCCTCGATCATCCATCATCCATCCATCTCTCGTTTGCAAAAGGTTCCAAGGTTGACAACACCACCACCTCACACAAACAGGTCTTATCCGATCGACCAGCCAAACCCCACAAAAGGAACGCCGCCGACCTGCATCTCTCTCTCTCTCTCTCTAAAACATGTCTTTCTCCTCTTCCGATTACTCATCAGTCCCTACAATTCCCCTCCACCACAGCCTTCGGTGCACTGCATTTAATCCCACAATCGCTCGGCTCTTTATTCGGACATGGAATCGGTAGATCGTGATGAAAGATTTTGTTCTCCATTATTAAGTTCGATGGGGATTCCTACTTGTGTTGGATGCAACAATTATTTATGATAATTGAAGCTTGGCTCTTTCTCTTTGTTCTAACATCATCAGGGAATGTACGTACAATTAACCATTATTTGTGGTATTTATTCATTGTTTTCATAGATTCCTAGTTGTACAAACCCAAACACATTTCTCTCTCTCTCTCTCTCTCTCTCTATTCAGAATTTAAAATATTTAGACAATCATGTATAAGCAATACTTTATCACATAATTATATAATTATTTATTGTTATGTGGAATTCTAGTTGTACCTAACCAAAACATCTTATGTATTCTTCTTTATTTTATCAAAATATTATATATTTATATATATATATAATTTGACATGTATGGATGAGGATCATTATATTATCCTTTATAAGATAAAAAGTATTCTACTAGAATAAATAAAAAAAGAGGTGCTCTGCTAAAAATAAAAAAAAGTAAAAAAACTTAAAATATTTTTTAAAAAATTATCCATAATAGATTATATATATAGATATTTATTATTTGTGTGGTGGAATTCTAGATGTGCCCAACCAAACATCCCATTCTACTTTATTTTAATCATACATATATAATTAATAAGAAAATAAAAAAAATACTATATTTTAAATAAATAATATATATTTTTATAAAAAAGGGTTATGTCATATGATTGGTACACGATAGATAATATGGCGGGACCCATCACCCTGTGATATGATAGACTATTTTCATGATCGTTATCCTCATGCAAACAAACCTAATGATATAATAATAGACGGGGATGCATTGGATCTACATATATGTTTTTTGGACAAAACAAAATGTGTACTTTCGTTATAAACCTTTGATCCTGAATTTTATTCTGAATAAAGTTTTGTAGTAAAAAATGTTTGTACGTCGCCGAAGATTAATTCCTCTTTGTAATACTATAATTAATTTCCATAGTTTAAGTACCATTAATTAATTCCTCTTGTAAAAATAAAAATAAAAAAGACTATGTATTCGTTTTATTTTTCTTTATCTATTTAGAAATCAAAGCTCTTATTCCACCGGACTGTATGATGTTTGTATGTATGTATGTATGTATGTATGTCGAGTGAAAATTAATCCCTCGTTTAGTACTAAATTTACAAGGAAATGAACTCTTATCACTTTGAGGTCCATATGTTGATGCTGGTGCTTCGATTAATCTTTTTCTTGTAGCGACAAAATGTTGCTGCTTGTGCAAATGCAATGCTGCAAAACCCACAGCGAGTACACACAATCATTATTTGGTAATTAGATCACCAACTCTCCTGCAGCACAATCGTGGGGTTGCTTCATCTTTTGATGCTTCAAATAATTCATCATTTTCCAGTATTTATTTGTCTACGCAATTCAAACCCACATCATCGTTCACACCTCCCATTTCATTTCATTTCATTTCAGGTTTGATTCTGGATTTCATTATCTTTGTTCCAAAATAACAATTATAATTATTATTATTATTGGCAGACAGCCCAAAGTCAGACCAATTGGCAAAGAGCATAAATGCTTCTCCATATCAGAAGCAGCAGCAGCAGCAGCAGCAGCAAACAAGTAGAATATAGTTTCAGGAAAAACTATCATTTTTGGTACGTAGTTGGCAGACACAGAGATCTCAGATGCGATCCGTCACTCCCCAAGTCAATCTATCAATCAATGGTAATTATTGCCCTTCCAAGCACAAAAAAAAAAAAATGTTGCTCCTTCCTTCCTTCCATCCCCTCCCCTCCCCTCCCCTCCCCTCCCCTGTTGTCTTCTTCAACCCTGAGGCAATAATAATAAAATATCAGGATCAACAAGTCAAAACCAAATTACCAGTTTTACTGCTCATTAATTTTATCCTCATCAAATCTTTTTCTTCAAAGAAAAAAACTAAAAAGCCTCTCATTTTTAGAGCTTAATCTGCGCACACACATGGATCTCAGATGCAACGCCCAGTAGTCTGCAAGTCAACATCAATCGCACGTCGCAAAATGCAACTTGTTCTTCTCTCCACAACACCTCTGCCCCAAGCCGAGCCGAGCAACAACACGTTCGAAGTGATTGACACCAAAAAGCACCGCCTTTTTTGTTCTCTGTGTCTCTCTATAAATCATTTAAGGCTTGACAGCCTAGCAGGTGAGGTTCCTCTCCGCCTCTTTAACCCGTCGAGTCGAGGCCCCCCCACTGGAACGGCCCTGCCAACGACCTCCCCACCTCGACGATCCCCAATCCTCCCAAGTCCTTCGCACCGCGACGACCTTATCGCCTCTCGCCGTCGCGCGCCTAGTCTGAGCTCGCCGGGCTCGTCAAGGTGGTACCTTTCGGCTCCATCGATCCCTCTGCAGGCCTCTTCGTCTTTCATCTCGGCGTTCCACGGCACCTTCCTGCCGCAAGGCTGGATTTTGGAGCTCACCTAATCTTTTTCCTTCGAAATCGTGCATTACATGTTCTTTCTGCGCCGGTCTTCATCGGATTTGCCGTTGTCTATTTGAAGAACCTTGAGCTATATAGATTCCACCTATAGGTTTATGATCTCGGTGTCCATCTTAGACCAGCATGCATCAGCAGTTACAGAAAAGAATCCTTTTTTGGGGGGTTGTCGGGCAGCTGAGATTTTAGATGAACTGAGGAGGACGCTCTCTTCCTGTAGATTTGTTTCGTACACTCGTTTGTGGTATCTCCTTTTAGCTGAGATCGGAGATTGAGATCCGCGGGGGGCACAGTTAAGAGAACAAGGACGTTGGGCGGTAGCGCTGAAATCGGTGGTGTTTCATGGCGTCCGGCCCTGTAAATGAGGAGACGAACAAGGGCAGCATGTGGGAATTGGACCAGAATCTTGACCAACCCATGGATGAAGAGGCCGGAAGACTGAGAAATATGTACAGAGAAAAGGTGTAATTCAATTTCTCCGAGGATCTGCCATACTTTATCGAAGAGTTATTTTATGGGAACGTTGTTTTCTCTTTCGTTGCTGTCTTTTTTGTACTTGTTCATTCACGTGCATCATCTTTCATCATTTTTCATTTCTTCCCTTAGTTGAATATCTCATGATTTTCCCAAAAAATGCATATTTGTTAACAAGTCTCGCGGTATGTAGTAATTGATGACCGGTCTTAATCTTTTCGGTCATAAATCATGCCGAACACATTTACCGGTTTTTAGTTTGAGGATTCTGGTTTTCTTTTACCTTTTCATTCTTTTCTCAGAAAAAAATATTCCTCTTTTCTAGATATCCATATTGCAGATATGTCGATTATTCTGTGAAAAACTGCTTTTTAGATAGAGTCCGAAGCTTCTTGCTTCTTTTGCTTAAAAACTAAACACACAGCTCTTCGGAGCACCTCTCTTAGATTAAGCTTTTCTCCATTCACTTGAGATGGTGCTTTCTGTGTGTTCGCTAAGCAAATTAATGTGCTGATTGTTCTTTGGTGCAGAAATTCTCATCCATTTTGGTCATGCGGCTAGCGTTTCAGAGTCTCGGGGTTGTGTTTGGAGACTTGGGAACATCACCATTGTATGTGTTCTATAACACATTTCCTCATGGTGTTGAAGATGCAGAAGATATAATCGGAGCTCTTTCTTTGATCATATACTCACTCACACTGATACCGCTTCTTAAATATGTGTTTGTTGTGCTGAGGGCAAATGATAATGGTCAGGGTAAGATATCGCCCTGAAATTTTTAGTTGTGAAGTTGCTATATCTACTACTGTACGTGCAATTAGATGTATATCAACTTTGGATAATCTTGTTGCATCGTATGGCTTATCAAGAATCATAATGGTTTTACAAATATGTGAAAATGGGCCTACTATCAGAAGTATGTGTTCATTAAATTTGAAGAAACATTATAAGCAAAATATGCATTTTAAAGTATGGATATTTAGGTTCGAAGGAAAGATATGAAAAGATGAAACAAAATATTCTGCAATAAACCAAATTCAGGCATCAAGTGTTGGTCTTCCTCTCCTGAATAGTTGAATGACTACACTATGTAGTATACACACAATAATGATGAGATTACAACAGAAACAGCATGAAGAAAAATATTGCATGCGATTAAAGCAGTTGAATATAATTTTTATAACATAGGCTGAGCTCCTATTTAGTCTGTGCGCAAGCCTATTTAGATGACTGCCAAAGGACGAAGGTTTAAGTTCATAAATAAGTTTCATGTCATTGGCCAACACACAGTTATAGATAACCTTCAAACAGAATCAGAGCATTTAATAATTCTTTGTCAGGGAGAATCCATGAGAACAATATTATTGTGATGAAATTGATCGTTGTTTAGATGACCTGATGATTTATATGACAAAGAAACTCAAATTTATAAGACAACTAAAATTTAGAATAAGATAATAAAGTGACATTTGGTCAGGTGATCTAGCTCTGACCATTCATTCAATTATGAAACATCTGATCTAGTGTCTTTTTTGGTGAGATCTGGTGATACAGATTTAGTAATATTATGTCGCAGTTATATGGATCATGTTTCACAATAAAAACTCAATGCTAATGGGTATTGCATTTGATGCTTATAATTATATTCCTACCTGAACCGTTGTGAATTGAGGGGGGTGGTGCTGAGTTTTGATACTAATGGTAAGACTGTTGGTGCTGGTCAAGAAGTTACAGTCCCAAAATTTTTGCTATAGTATAAACTTAAGTGTTATCATCAAGATAGTCTCTGTGATGAGTGTCCTTAAGTATGTGTTTTTATCGTGTGGATGCTTAGATCTTAGTCCATCTTAATTTCGGCCCTCTACAATTTTGTTAAGAGTATTGAGAAAGATTTCAAATCAAATAGAATGTTGAAGATCCATCAAGAAGCTTTGATCCGCTCCATTTTTTTGGTTCATAGCGACTTTATAGCAAAATTCTGTTGTTATGGTCCTTTGTGACTGTTATGCTGAGGGGACGGAGATCATAATTGTATCACATGGCCAATATTTAAATTGCTGCTAAATATGCTTGACACTAATTTTTGAAACTCTCCTATATTCACCTTTTTAATGAAGAAAATGCATATAAGAAAGAGAACGTCAGGACACACAGAGATGCCTTTATGTTTTTGTTCTCTGACTGATTTTATGTTTCCCTATAAATTATAAATTATAAATTCATCTTTGTCATATGCAGGTGGTACGTTTGCCCTCTATTCCCTGCTTTGTCGCCATGCAAAAGTAAACACTATTCCCAACCAACATAGAACTGATGAACAACTGACAACATATAGTCGTCAAACATATGATGAGAATTCGCTATCAGGAAAAGTCAAGAGATGGTTAGAGTCACATGCCTATAAAAAGAATGCACTTCTTATTCTTGTCCTGGTTGGAACTTGTACGGCGATCGGTGACGGGATCCTCACTCCTGTCATCTCTGGTGAACTTCCTTTCCTTACGTCTTTTTCCTAAAGGATTTTTTTTTCTTAATCTTCTGTTTTAAGATCTTTTCTTTTTCCTATTAATTGCAGTATCGTAATTCTTTTTGCCAAATGATTTATATTCCTAATTTCTTCCTATTCGTTAAAAGAATGTTGTCTCATATAGCAATGACTGTTGGCATATTTCTCATAAAATTTAAGTACTTAATTAATTTGCCTCCTATCATTCTGCTGGCTTGTGATTTAAAGTCGAGTGGCTTGCATCTCATATGGCATTTCCCCCCACTTTTGTCCGTAATAACATCACTATCTTTGACACAACACTCTTCATTGATTGCTGCATTATGGTACTTTTTGGGATGATAATGGTTTGCTTGGGTTACATTCTTGTAATATTGCAACTAGGCAGGATGATGATTCGTTCTTCTTTCAGAGGAATATTTCTCACTCTTAAATGCATAGTAATGGAAGAAAAAGTTTTCCCAAAAGCTTAATGAAAGAAAAACATTTTGATCAGGCATACATAGAATTCTTCAAAGTGCATCCTGCCGATGCAAAAACCCTTTGGTCATTACGTATGAGTTGCCTTGTGGAGATCACAATATTTGAGATTCCCTGCATAATTCTATGTTTGCAAATGCTTTACCAGACCTGCCATCATAGGTTTTCTTTATAATTTTTTATAGTATATAGAATCTGATCATTAAGTACAATACCTGTTATCTTCTAACCTGTACTGTTTATGTTTTGCAGTTCTTTCGGCCTCGGGCGGCATAAAGGTTGACCATCCAAAAATGAGTAATGGTACATCTATAACTTTGAAGCTGATTCCTTTTTCTGGTCTTTGAGTATCCATCATGTGAATAGATGATTATGAGGAAACTTGTTGCTCTTCATCTTAGGAAAAATTTTGATATATGTTCCTAGCAGATTATCTCTAGGTTGTTCCTCTGTTCCCATTCTTGTAATGTAAGGATGATTTTTGTAACAATCATAATAACTGGTACCCTGAAAAATTCCTTTAAATTGAAAGAAGAAGATAAACATGCACCGGATTGGTGATGAATAATACATAAATTATTTTAGATTGATATACTTTTGTGGTTCTTGCTGTCAAAATCTGGATCATACATCAATAATTGCTTTCCTACTTCATATCTCAATGTTTCAGATGTTGTTGTGCTTGTTGCTGTGGTCATATTGGTTGGTTTGTTTAGCATGCAACACTATGGTACCGATAAAGTTGGATGGCTTTTTGCTCCCATTGTGCTACTCTGGTTTCTGCTGATTGGAGTTATTGGCGCTCTGAACATATGGAAATATGATAGCTCGGTCCTCAAGGCTTTCAGTCCAGTTTACATATACCGATATATTAGGCGAGGGAAGCGTGATAGTTGGGTCTCACTTGGAGGAATTTTGCTCAGTATAACAGGTTGGCTATTTTTAGACTATGACATAGGACACACAAGGTACGTGATTACGTATGTGTTCTGATTGTATACAAGAGATGACTTTAGTCTGTCCTGACATTGTTTTGCAGGGACAGAGGCATTATTTGCTGACCTTTGTCATTTTCCTGTCCTTGCTGTTCAGGTAATCAGTGGTACATCTAGTAACCATGACCAATCTCTCAAGTTTCTGGTACTCTAATACTATCTTTTCTTGCAGATTGCTTTTACTACGATCGTGTTCCCTTGTCTTCTTTTGGCATACACTGGGCAAGCTGCATATATCGTTTGTAATACAGGGCATGTGTCTGATGCTTTCTACCGGTCCATTCCAGGTCCCTTCTGAATATTTTTTGTAAATATTTCTTTTTCTTTTGACTATTTTGTTACGCATTTTGTGAGTGGGTGGTAGTGACATTTTCTTTATTGTTCTAGATGGCATATACTGGCCCATGTTTATCATTGCAACAGCAGCGGCAATTGTTGCTAGTCAAGCCACCATATCTGCAACATTTTCAATAATCAAGCAAGCTCTTGCTCTTGGTTGTTTTCCCAGGGTCAAGGTTGTGCACACATCAAGGAAGTTTCTCGGTCAGATATATATTCCAGATATCAATTGGGTCCTTATGATTCTCTGTATAGCAGTTACTGCTGGATTCAAAAATCAAAGTCAGATTGGAAATGCATACGGTAAGCTTGCTTTAACTTTGACAATTCCTGCTATGTGTGCATCGTTGTGCAGAACTTACCAAAAGCGTATCTATTCTATTATTGCCTCAAAGAAAACATCTATCTGTTTAGAGTATACTAAGCCTGGTATATGTTGCCATAGTGTAATAGTGCAATGACTGTTCCTTAATCAGACAAGACCTGTACATTGCTGTCGGCACATATTCAGACAGTTCTCGTAACCCACTGTAAAGTCTCAATCATAGTCTAGTTGTACTTCTGCCTAAAATCAATATGTCAATTAAACTTACTATATAACCGTGTTCGATTTTCGTGATTGGATTGTAGGATAGACGAATCATGCTACCATTTGCCTGTGTGATTAGATGGACATTCTCAATTACCAACTAGCAATATAATAGAAATACTTGTTTGTCAATCGCAAAAATGTATATGCTCCTGAGTACTTGCTAAAGTGCCATTCACTATTTTTCTCTGACCTACGGAAATTTTTGTTTCATATGAAAACAGGTACTGCTGTTGTGATTGTTATGGTGGTGACGACATTTCTTATGATCCCAATTATGCTTTTGGTCTGGCGAAGCCATTGGATTCTCGTCGCCATCTTTACAGCTCTATCCTTGATGGTGGAGGTCCCATACTTGTCTGCTGTGTTGTTTAAGATAGGCCAAGGTGGTTGGGTACCTCTTGTGATTGCTGCAGCATTTCTCATCATAATGTATGTCTGGCACTACGGCACAGTCAAGCGATATGAGTTTGAGATGCACAGTAAAGTGTCCATGGCCTGGATTTTAGGCCTTGGCCCCAGCCTAGGCTTAGTCCGGGTTCCCGGAATAGGTTTTGTGTACACCGAGCTGGCAAGTGGGGTCCCACATATCTTTTCCCATTTCATCACCAACCTTCCTGCCATCCACTCGGTTGTTGTCTTTGTCTGTGTCAAGTACCTCACAGTCTACACCGTGCCGATCGAAGAACGGTTCCTTGTGAAAAGGATAGGGCCAAAGAATTTCCACATGTTCCGCTGTGTTGCAAGATACGGATACAATGATCTTCACAAGAAAGATGATGACTTTGAAAAGATGCTCTTTGATAGCCTCTCCCTCTTTGTTCGACTAGAAAGTATGATGGAAGGCTATTCAGATTCAGATGAGTACAGCTTATTTGGACAGCATATGGAGAAGTCGATTGACTTAACATCCACTGAGAATGGAAATGAAAACACATTTTACTCCAATGTGGATCTCAGCGATGCATCTTCTTATGATCTTATCCAACCTGCACAATCTCAAGGAAGCAGTCTGGTGAGGTCGTCGGGCCAGACAAGCCAGACTACTGGCGATGAGTTAGTGTTCTTGAACAGGTGCAAGGAAGCTGGGGTGGTTCACATTCTTGGAAATACAATCGTGAGAGCCCATAGGGAATCTGGGTTTGCAAAGAAGATTGCTGTTGATTACATATATGCTTTTCTTCGGAGGATCTGCAGGGAGAACAGTGTGATCTTCAATGTTCCTCATGAAAGCCTACTAAATGTGGGGCAGATATTTTATATATAGTTTACTTGCCTAAATTTAGGGACTTGGCACTGCAACTCGCTTGTCGCGTGATGCCAGCAAAGGTAGTAAAAATATATTGATCATGGTTAACTTACCATTTTTCTCATTGCTTTTTCTTGTAGCTCACAAGCCTTACCTATGATTGTAATCCACTCAGAGCTCCGTCCTGCACTGGAAGGCTGGAGTAAGAGCAGCTCATGAGCCTTGCTTTTTGCATTTCTTTTTCTTTGTTGGTAAGATATCAGTATGTGGATGGATGTATTGGCTGTATGAAGTACTGAAATTTGTAAATCGAGCTTATGATTTCAGGTTTCCAGGAATCTGTGAATCACTTAAACAATAAAAGTGTTCCCAAATCATGACTTGTACAGAAAAAAATATTACCACAAACTTAATCTGGATTATCTTCCAGTCATGCATATAAGTAGTGCAGAAAGATTAACTTACCCTTGCATAGATGGGATTAAATTGCTACACCTGAAGCTAAACATTCCATCAGAATGTTAAAAGTTGTGGAAGCACCACATTCCATTTACTTGGCTTGTGTAGCTCAATCTATGGTTGGGTTCAGTAACATTTATTTCTCAGTACCTCATTCCGTTTGCCGAAATCTATAGTTGAGGGTAGCATTTTGCAGTGAAACGTTTTGCTAATCTAATACTTGTGTTGGCTACTGGTTTTGATGATGGATACACAAATGCTAAAGGCTTGAGCAGATTTCATTGGAAATGAGAAAGAGGTCAATGCCAAGAAAAGTTATCTTTGCATCAAACATGGATTGCTTACAAAGAGAACTACACAGAAACGATACAGCCACTTCAAAACTCCTCCCAACTACAGCACCTCTTACAAGTGCAGCCAAAAGAACAATGAGTCTCAATTCTTACAATTTAAATAAAATGGAGGAGACAATTCAAGAAAACTTATATTAATAGATATTATCACAGAACGAGAGAGAGAGAGAAGCAAGATGGGCATTTCTGTGTGTCTTGTATTCATAAAACAGAGTAAACTGAATGCAAGATGGTAGATCGATAAGTAGGTTTAGCGCTTCTATATTAGTAGATCGCAGATCAATCAGTCAAAGCATATCCTTCAAGATGTTCTTGAACATTTCCCATCACAGCACTGCATGCTTTCATACAACCTAAAAAGATAATCGCTTTACTTCTTTTAAGGATAATTGCCATTTTCCATAGGTGTGGTGTGGTGTGGTGTGGTGGGAACAAGGAACCTTCACCAGAACTCACATGCATGCCCTGTTTCACTGACCATTTTTCTCAATGCTATCTAATAAGAAAGATGCAATTGAAATTTCCGTGACTCATATCTTGGCACATGAACACTGATCCTCCGACTCGGAAGATAACCACAGCATAAATTGGTCATCAGAGATGTGCTACATACAAAAGGAAATAAATAATGTAGCAGATCACATAAATAAAAACACCAAGTTATCGAGTTCTTCCGGAATCAAACATCCATGGATTGATTATATAGCCTTTCAAGTGGAGCTCTAGAATAGCAAGCCAAATGACAACCAAATTGCACTCATTCATCTCACCACTGACTTCATCATCCACACATAGAAACAAGATGAAGAAGCCAGAGAGTTATCCATCATATATGACCTACCTCCTCTGCATTTCTCTCCAAGACAAAGTCATATTGCTTCTCACGCTCCCAAGAACCAAAAATCACTATGAGGACACCACTGTTCTGGTGCTCCATAACCTAATGATTGCTGGTTGCTTCTCCGGTGCTCGATATCCTGGAAGAGCTGTTGACGAACCTCGATGAGAATGTGTAGTAAAAGTGGGTTGAATCATCGTCGAGAGCTGTTCCGAATTCATTGCGATCGAAGTTTCTGGAGTAGCTCAGGGGATCATATTGGCAGTGGAAGGTGGTGGGTCTGGTGGCCATGCACAACATCTTGCTTTGCTTCCTCAGCTTCCTCATCAGCTTCCCAAGGCCACAGTTCGACCCACAGTACTGTTGGCTGGTGGCGGCGGTGGCAGCAGCAGCTCTGCCGCTTCGGCGGCAGCCGGAGGTGGTGGTGGAGCCTGCTTTCCGACCCACAAGGATGGTTACATGATCCATCTCTCTTTCTCTCTCTCTCTCTCTGCTCTCTGTTCTCGAGTCTTTCTATCTCTATCACACGCAGAGGATGAAGGAGAGAGAAGAGGCTCTCTGTTGTTCCTTTTGGCTCCTACGACCAAGCATCTCTCTCGGTAGCACTCTCTTTTATACTGTTACCATCTACCTATCTATGTATGTACCTATCTCAAGTTCAAGAGACCCGGCATGACGAGGGGTGAACAGGAGATACCTACCATGATCTACATGCATGCATGTGCAATGGATGACGTTTTCCGAGCGATTCCCAGTCTCTTTTGTATCTGGACTGCTGTGAGCCATGTGAAACTGTGACAGTGTGCTGGATCTGAGACCTCCATTGATCAGTGTTCCTTACAGTCCAACAACTACATCACACCTGCTGCTTAAAATACATTGCCAACAGAGAGAGAGAGAGAGAGAGAGAGAGAGAGAGAGAGAGAGATGAGGATCGGCAATGTATTTTGTTTTGCGTTTCTGTTGTTCAAATGTACTTTTAGCTTCTTTGATGTGTCAACACAAGTAAGTCTATGAAAGATTTACTGATGCAGTATTTCACTTCCCTGTGATTTAACATAATCAAAAACAGTATCTTCACACTTATATAATTAAGAATTCTGTAATTAATAGGCAAATCAAGGAAAGCCCATATTAATTGTTTAGCTAGCTGATAGCTACTCAAGAACACACAGTGCCACCCCCGGTGTTGTCCATTGCACAACACAATGAAAACTCCGTAATAATCATCCAGTGGACTAGCTAATCCACTTTTCAATTGGCATCCTAAGGAAGACAGGGTAGTTCTTTGTCTGGTCAACCAAAAACTGGCAACTTGGGAATCCATCTCCACCCAATCTTAATATCTCACGATGTTCCAAATCTATGTTAATCCTATTCTACATTTCTGTCACTGTTGCCGTTGCTGGCAAAGATGTTGAGATTCTCTCGAGAGGCATCGTCTTGGTATAACCATGAGTAATGAGACGTAGGATTCGGGACACAGCCAGAGTTGTATACATTATCACCGGTTGAGAGTCTTCATCACAACCTGCTCCCTGTCCTCTGCCCCGAGTGTTTGGTTTCTTTTAATGTGGGGATTCAGGTAAATGTCCAAATCCATGGTGTAGGTAAATGAATCCACCCAAGTAGTCTGTTCTGAATCCATAGTGTATGTCATGAACTTGGATTATTTAACTCCATGTCCTAACTTGTCTTCTTTATCATGCCAGTATTGATTAAGTTCATGGCAGGCCAATGGTTCCAAATTTGCGACTGAAATGGAGACATATGAACCGGACGTTAGTATATGAGATTTGGATGCATTAGCTGTTTCTCCTCGAATGGACTCATCATAATGGGAGTACTCTCTGTCAGTAGCAAATGACAAATGATGGTGGTGGGCAATTGCTGATGTGATTCTGAGAGGTGATACCAACATCGACTCCATTTAATTCTGGAGAACTACTTGGAACTAAAAGTAGTGTACATAAGAAATAGGCCTCGGTATCACTTACGTATTATTATGCATGTGGTTTGAAGTTTGAACACTGCTGCTGCAGCGCAAGCCAAGCCATGTAAAAATCCTTTTTTTTTGTTCACTTTACCAGTGATCACGTCCATGTGAGGAGAGGAGAACCACATGGCTCGGGGAACCCATTCCACTCATCACATGCACGTATGCGACTGATGGTCAACACATTTCACTTCTTCTTCTTCTTCTTCTTATTGTACGCTGCTCAGACGACGACGACGACGACTCCTACGAGAAGGTTAAATTAATGTTCCAAATCATTATACGCTGCTCAGACGACGACGACGACTCCCTACGAGAAGGTTAAATTAATGTTCCAAATCTTTGAAGAATACTTTTGATCCATCTCAGAAACAGCAGCAGCACATGTTTTGATCCATCGCAACATATGATGTTTCCCCCCCCCCCAAAGATAAACAACAACAACCAAGAGCTCACCATTTTGAAGAAAAAGACTGCATCTTTGTTAGAGAGAAAGCTACAACAGTTCCATACTGCTTTTTTCCCCTTCCTTCCTTCATATATGAGAGAGTTTGAGGATGATAAATGGAGGGTGATGTTGGTAGCTATTAACTCCTCCTGCATTTGGATGACACCGAGGGGCAAGTATATTCGATGATGCAATCATCAAAGTCCATGTGCAAGTAATCATGTTATGATGGTCCCAAAAGTTCTTAGCGGAAGAAAGTTTTGACGGTGGATGGGCAGCAATAATTTTTTATTCTCGAGACAAAGTTCCAGACAGGATTGCAGGCTGGTCCAGCATTATTTACTAGTACGTTTACGAGTCAATGTCGATCGCATCTCTCGAGATCACCTATATTTCTCCATCTCAAAACCATCCTTCTGAACGCCTAGATCTTAGCCATTTCATCGAGGTGATTTAATGCTTTTTCTTCCGAGCTCTTCTTATCTGATTAGCGTAAAGGTTTCCTCTATTTGCACAAGGTAGGGTGGTGGTACATTATGAGAAAACCTTTCGTTCGCTTGTATTTTCCTTGGAAATGTCAGTCTACCTTAAGGTTGATTCTTGTTCATCACTTATTAAAAGCTTTCTCAAGTATTGTCGATATACTGTAGATAAAAAGTTCACGAGGATAATAATTATAGAGATAATGAATCTAAGATGACCGTCGGAGGTCATTTTGACCAAGTTTACTGGACCGTGATGATTTTTTTATATTAGAATATAGAATAATTAAAGAATCATTAGTACCTCGAATATATATTTAATATGTTTCTGGTTTAACATGTTCTGCATTATTGTTTATATTCTCTTCATGGATCTACCAAGAACTCTGCCATCTATCTAACCTTGGGCTTCGGGAGAGCCAAAGTCTAATGCAGAGAGTCTGGAATGCCAGGATGAACGCTGAAGGTCATCACTTGTGTATTGTTGATCCGTAAAACTAGTCTTCCTCATCGCTACGTTCGAGTCTTAGCCGCAGAAGACAGCTGTTAGTCTGCGGTCAAGACCATGGTCCGAGAACAGTTGACATTTTTTGTCTTCTCCAGTGTCCGATGCCGCACCTCTATCATCGTATTGTAGTGGTGGTCGGTTGATGTTCCAAAAGACACAAGGCAATAAGGCATGCAATGTTTCCAGAATCAGATAATATGATATGCTCTTCTGATATAAAATCTCAATCAAATTGCAACAAGTTGGAGTAGACATGGAGTGCCAGTTACCGAAAGAAGAGGAGAGCAAGCATAGAGCATAAGAAGCAGTGGAGGAGGGGTGAGTATGGTGAAGTGATATGATCAATTTATCAACTGGAAACATCTGCAGGAATCAGTCCAAACGAGGCTTCAGTGTCTGTGCACAGCTGACCCTCAGGATGGCGACGGATAGATTTAACAGGAAGGGTGTAAGATATCAATTGAAAAACTACGGATCTTTAAACAACAAAATAAAAAAAAGTATGGCTGGGGTGGGTCAGATGAACTTTTGATGAAACCATAAGAAAATTCAGTTTAGTCAGTTCTTGAAATCCACCAATGGTGAAGCAGAGATGGGAGGTTTGTGGCAATCAACCAAACAAAAACCATTCATTCAATCAGTCCCTGTAGTGGTTAGAACTCTTGGATCGATCATTTCTGTGACGAAGGCCATTTCACTACATCATAATCATGAGCACCTTATCGCAACAATTAGCCAATCCTTCTTGATCTTGGCCAGTATTAAACACGCTTAAATGTTGTCATGAAGAACAAAGCTAAAATGATCGTTTCCAGACCATTCAACTTTAAGGTAAGGTGAGATTTTCACGGTGCTATCTATCGCATCACACTGTCATTCAACCATGCCTTCCTTGCCTGACACAAGCTCCAAATTTACTAGAAACAATCATCAACAACATGTTTTGGAATTTCCACTTCTTGGGCTCACAGGAAGCTTCTAATGCTTCAGAAAGAAATGTCGACGGGCTCCATGTCAAGAAAGGATGATCTTCATTCATTGCTTTCATACATTACAACTGTTATGTTCTGCAAGATTGGAATTTTCTTGAAACGCCTCCCAGATCATCCTGTACAGTGAACTGTCAACTTCTTCGTGTGTATAATGCATGGAACGGAAGGAACAAGGAATGCTGATAAGATTTTTAGTGGTTGCAATGATGATATATATGCAAGATCAACACAGTGATGTTTGTCATTTTCAATTTTAAGTTTCATCATCGAGAGTTGGTGCACCGACATCTGATGCTACCACGAAATTCCCATCAATCTTTATCAAGTGCATCGTTTCAAAAATTTTACTGGATGATGCAGAAGCAATATTTTACTACTTGGAAAGTTGTTCGACAAGGAAGATAATACAGCAGAAAGATCAACATGTAAGTAAGCTCAAGTCAATAGTTGATCCTTATGGGCTTGATGATACAAGTTATACTTGTTTGCTGGAATCCACATCTTTCTGCAGGTATAGACTACTGAAAGAATACAAAACAACAACAACTACTTACAAAATTGACGCTTAAAGCAGATGGGCCGCGATCAAAGAGAGATACTGTTCGACACATCTCTCTGCAGGTATAGACTACTGAAAGAATACAAAACAACAACAGCTACTTACAAAATTGATGCTTAAAGCAGATGGGCCGCGAACAAAGAGAGATACTGTTCGACTGGATGGATCCAAAAACGAGAGCAAGTTCATGACAAATGTTAATTTAACAGCCAGTTCACTTGATGCAGACACTCAACCTTCCTTTTCATGGACTTACAGAGAGATACTGTTCGACTGGATGGATCTAAAAACGAGAGCAAGTTCATGAGAAATGTTAATTTAACAGCCAGTTCACTTTATACAGACACCCAACCTTCGTCTTCATGGACTTAAATCGACAAATCAGTCCAGATTTCGGAATACATCCACAGCAATCAACTACTTACAAAATTGACGCTTAAAGCAGATGGGCCGCGATCAAAGAGAGATACTGTTCGACACATCTCTCTGCAGGTATAGACTACTGAAAGAATACAACACAACAACAACTACTTACAAAATTGATGCTTAAAGTAGATGGGCCGCGAACAAAGAGGGATACTGTTCGACTGGATGGATCCAAAAACGAGAGCAAGTTCATGACAAATGTTAATTTAACAGCCAGTTCACTTGATGCAGACACTCAACCTTCCTTTTCATGGACTTACAGAGAGATACTGTTCGACTGGATGGATCTAAAAACGAGAGCAAGTTCATGAGAAATGTTAATTTAACAACCAATTCGCTTTATACAGACACTCAACCTTCGTCTTCATGGACTTAAATCGACAAATCAGTCCAGATTTCGGAATACATCCACAGCAATCATAAGACCACCCTCTCTCCGATAGCTTTCTTTCGTCAACAAGGTAAGAGGTGTATGGACAGATCCATCGAACTCACCATTCATTTGTTCCACCACCTTTGGAATAAAAACAAAAGATAGATAAGAACCAGCTCGCGTGCTGATTTGACATGGTGTTCTTTGTTTGCTCTGCATTAAAATTATGCTTTATTCTGAATTCAACTTTATTATTTCCATGGAGAGTCTTATCATTCCTACAGAGGACAACCTTTAGAAATGCTGAAGAGGCAGAATAGAATGGCTCATCTCTCTCTAGATTTTTCTTTTCCAAAAAAATAATTATATTAAGCAAAGTAACAAAGGGTCTTTTTGTGTGTCTCCGAGACCAACACACAAAAAAAAATTGAAGAAAACAAAAGGTCAAAAATCACAAAAGGTCCAAACAAACGACATCCGTTTGCCTCGCATGATTCGTAAGTCGATTAACACACACGTCGATTTGTCTCTGTACACGTGAGAGACGATTACCGTATATGCGAAGGAGTTCACAAAATGTAATTCTCTCTCTACGTTTTGATCACCTCATTCTATATACAGAAGCATTCATGTGGTTTGGTAGCTATTTCGTGGGATCAGCATCCATCACGGGACCATCTCAATTGATCTGACGGTCCAGATCACCGGAAAAAGTCGCGGAGCATCAGATGCGGTGTGTACATCCACGCGTGTCATACGAGTCTCCGCCCGCCCGCCCGACGACCATCACCTCAGGATCGTCGATCGAGTCTCTGGTTCTTCCACGTGCCTCACATGCCCTAAGCCTTTTCCAGCGTCGGATCGATGCTCTCGCTCTTCTGATGATGAGGATCTGACGGTGTTGGCGGAGCGAAATACGATAGTTCATCTCGACGGCAGGCATCCCACCGCTTCACTGCGTCTTTTATGCGGGCACTACGCACCGAGGTGTGCCCGTCCCCGAGAACGTGGGGGCCTCGCTCTCGCGAGCTCAGCCTTGAGCCACTGTCTCCGATCCCCTGCATCTTCCACATCAGGGAACAGGAATATTACGCGCATGACAGCCCCCAAACGACGGGTGGTCATGGCTCATCCTGGGTGGTTCTGTGAGGAGACTTTCCTATTCTCTGCAACGGTCAAGACAGGGGATCCTCCCCCTTAAAAAACCCTCTCTTTCTGACCTATTTTCTACCCTTTTGTCTCGTACCCACAAATGGACCTACTTTCTGATTGGAGGAATCTTTAGGTTGACGTGGGATCTACTCCCAACGATTCGCCACCACGTATGACACAAGAAGGTTGAAGGTGTCGGTGAAAGCGAGGATTTTATTTTGTTCTATTTTTCGCTTTTGGGCACCTGCGCAGTTTAAAATGTGGAGTACGAAGAACTCCGCCTGTTCGGAGAGAGAGAGAGAGACAGGAAATCGCGAAAACCCGTTTCGTTGCTGCACCCTCCCCCGTCGTAAAACGTCGCTCCTCCGCTTCTCTACCCCGGTTTGCACGCCCTAGAGTTTCTTCCCTTCTCGGAGGAGAAGACGTGAGAGAGAAGGAGAGAAAGAGAGGAAGAAGAGAAGGTCTTCGATGGCGCTCTCGACTCTTCTAAGATCTGCTTTTTCCGTGATTGGTGGATCGCGCGACTGCTTCCCCTCCGATTCTTCCAGGGTCCGTCCGGTTATCTTCCCCTACTACGCCTTGTAGTCATCTATTTCACGTGGGTTTGATGGGAGATCTGTTCGGAAATCGCTTCGTTTTCACGACACCGTTCTATTGCCGATTCGCTTCAGTGTCTATTTGGGGTTTTCGTTCCATATGATTCACATTTATCGGAGAAAATTGCACATTTCCTATTAATTGCTTGTCGGTGTTCCAAGTGTGCCTTATCTTGGGTTCCCTGTTGTTTCTTCTTCCTTAGGTACTTCGCATCAGGAGCTCTAGCTCGGCTCAGATCTCTTCAAGTTTTTTCGGTTCTTCCCTTACCTCCGTGGATATATATTCATCACAGTTAAGTTGTAATTACGACTGTTTCGTGTTGTCTTATTTAGATAATCTGAAGAATGATTTTGCTAAAAGGGCGTTTGTCTTTCTTGTGGATTGTGCAGTGAACATGTTGCGAGGAGCAGCATTCAGCCAGTCAAGGCCACAGCCACTGAAGCCCCTCCTGTCGTTAAAAGTAATTCTTGATAGGAAAAGCTATAAGAAAATTGAGAGCCACTAAGTCTCCGATCCGTAACTGTTATGGTGAGCGCTTTATGTGAATTTCACTTCTGTGTATATTTTGTTTAGGTTCTTCACGTGGTGGAAAGACAAAAATCGGCATCAATGGTGAGTGACCTATGGCCTTTGCTCCTTTCAGCTTGTTCATTTTTTAAAACTGTATTTGACAGAAGCCAACCACACATGACATGATTTATTTGATGCCAGATATTTTTTTTTCCTTAAATATTGATCACTAGGTATATGGAAACAATGAAAAAAAAACTAACTAACTCGATACAAGATTTTGTTTTAAAAAAAATAATAAAGAACCAAAGTTGTTTCATGTGAATAGTTATGCAAGCTATCCAGTTCCCTTAAACTATCTGCGGTGCAACTCATTTGCCTTAGCTTGCGACTTGTTAATGATCTTATTTGATGCCAGATATTATTTTGTTTTCCTTAAATATTGATCACGAGGTATATGGAAACGATGAAAAAAAAATACTAACTCTTATGTACCGATACAAGATTTTGTTTAAAAAGTAATAATAAAGAACCAAGGTTGTTTCGTGTGAATAGTTATGCAAGCTATCCAGTTCCTTTAAACTATCTGCGGTACAACTCATTTGCCTTAGCTTGCAACTTGTTAATGATCCAAGGTTGATATTTTGAATGGAAGCTAAATGTTGTTGCCGTTTTGCTCAGTACTGAGTTTTAAAAAGTTATTATACCTGTAGGATTCGGACGTATTGGAAGGCTTGTAATGCGCGTAGCAACCACAAGAGATGACATTGAAGTTGTAGCTGTTAATGATCCATTCATTGATGCTAAATATATGGTAAGAAACTTTATTTTCTTTTATTTACACGATTTTTCTGACAATTTCAGCTGTATGGATCTGCAATGAATCTGAATCTCTGTGTGCTTTGTTAAAAGAAAAAAATGGATAAAATCTTCTTGTAGTTAATTTGATATGCTGCATCTGTTCTATTATGCAACCTGTCTCTTCACATTTTTTATGGTTTTTTTGTTGTTGTCTTAGATTAATTGTTTCCCTAGCCATAATTTTTATCGTCATCTGTCAAAAAGATTGTGTTTCAGTTAAGCATGGCATGACTAAGTTAGAAACCATATCAGTATTAAACTTGTCATCTTCAGAGTAATTAGGTTAGCCAGGCTATTCTTAGATCAGATAATTTTCTAGATAATGAAATTTGAAAAACTCCACACTCAGCTGCATCTATTGCATGTGAAAGATATCATAATGAAACACGAGAAAGGCTGAATCAAATAACTATATTGGAAATCATATCCATGTCAACGCAACTTATATAGTGTCACTGAGTGTCTGTTGCTTTTACTGAATGGAAATTGGAATTATCTACTGAAGTTTGCTGCTACGGATATATTATA
>LVTN01001584.1:20186-66817 GCA_001649415.1 Musa itinerans
AGTGAACTCATTCTCCAATGAGCACCTGTACTATATCCCTAATGTCCCCACATGAGCAGCTATGAGACCAGTCGCATCCATCATATAGATGGATATACAGCACACCAGTTTGTCCAGTTATCTCGATGTCCATCTCGAGTAACCTATGACCGGGATTATTTAAAATCTGTGTTTAAAGGTGAATCAGTCTCATTATCGTGATCTCATTACGATCTGATTCCCATTGCACAAATCCAAAGATATCACAATATATACATGCATATATGCAATAATCAATATAAAGTGATAAATACAAAAATATAATATCGAAAAAGATTCTGTGTCAAGTTACATGTGTTATCACTCACGTGATTGGCTTGCTGGGCACCTATGACTAGTAGTATGGCAACCTTGTAGTGCCTATGGTAACTACAGTACCACTGCTGCCTATGACGACTATAATGACTACAATAATGCCATTGCATATGGCGGTTGCAATAAAGCCATTGTGGTGGCATATGTTGGTCGTGATCGATATCATTGGACGCCAAATGCCAATGACTACACCAGGTGGTGTGTATGTATAGTCATGCCATGGCAATTGTGGGGGTCGTCGGGCGATGCATGTGCACAGCCACACATGAGCACAACAGCACAACACCATACAAGTGGTAGTACTGTCACATTGTAGGTGATAGTAGAGGTGTATAAGCGAGACTGCATGCCTCGCGAAAAATTATGATTTTAATTTTAAAATTATGATTTTACTCTTATAAATCTTATTAATGCCAATCTATATTATATATCATATGAAAATTATAGTTTTGCCCTTCAAAAACTCTATAATTATATTGTATATCCTATGAAAATTATAGTTTTACCGTTAAGAAATTGAGAATTTATCCTCAATTATAAAATTAACTAATATGATTTATTTTTAATCAAATATTTTGTTTGGATCTGATCATAATTGTATTTTGACTACTTGATATAGGAAAATCTAGAGGTGACATCACATGCATAATGAAAGAACAAAAAAAAATTCTAGATTTCCACGAAAAGGTTTCATCATCATACGAAAATTAGTGCACAAAAACTGTAAAATTGAAAACTGCATGTATAAGAAAGATATGTTTTACCTAGAGAGATCGTATATCCCTGAAATCCTATAGATTTGTGAGAGATGATGAAGGAAATCAACTGTCATCCTCTCTAGCGGTGATCCACATGGTAGGGGCTATAAAGACTCTCCTCAAATTGCTGTCCGAATCTCCACACGCCCCAAATAGGAGCTACTAGCTGAGGAGGAGAAGGAGAGAGGAGAATAGGTGGCAACCAAAAGGGGTATAGCATATGACCCTTTAGTTCTCTCCTATTTATAGAGAACCCTTGTCAATTTAACCATAATGGATCATACCTTATTAGGTATTAGATCTTCATCCAACTACCCAAGCCTCTTAGATTAGTAGGTCTCTACCCAATAATTTTTTGTTGGCTATTATTGGATCTTATCCATAGGATCTAATAATTCATGGGTTTATTAGATATCCAATAAGATAAGAGTTCCAACGGATATCTCATATCCGAACCTCTACTTATCGCAATACCTATCATATGTGTGTGACCTTCTAGGCCCAATATCGAGTTGGCCATGAGTCTTACCTATCAGAATTCCTTCTAGCTCAGTGAATTATTATATTCATAATAATTCACTCGACTCATCAACTATGAACGTACTAGGCCACTACGTCGTAGTCCTCAAACGATACAAGGGAATCCAATCCATTGGATCTTGTCGGTCCTTAGTTATCGTATACCTATAATCTCTTATCCATCTAATATCTCAAAGACCGTATACCAGGCATGGTACTGTCAGACCCATATGATTTCTACTCGAGTCTCGCTCTAATTGGATTCTCCCGGTGAACCATTTCTCTCTCAATCTAAATGACCCTAGCTAAGGATTTGCCTGAGTAAGAATATATAAGATATTTCTCTCATGACACTGAGAGCAAATGATCCTCTATCGACACTCAATTGCCCTCGTAAAGTTAGTTGCCACTCTCGATGACCGGTCGTGCTAGATTTGGAACTTTGAGACATATAAGTCCAGTATTAAAGAGTAGAGTACTCATATATGACATCCTTGGTGTCTCAAGTATAAGGATTAGATACACCACTCGGATGACGGAATCACTATTTGACAATGAGGAATCATCAACCATCTAACATTCCGTAAGCGAATAAATTAGTGAACTCATTCTCCAATGAAGACCTGCACCATATCTCTAGTGTTCCTATATGAGTAACTATGAGACTAGTCGCCTCCATCATATGGATGAATATATACTACATCAGTTTGTCCGGTTATCTCGATATTCTTCTCGAGTAATATATGATCAAGATTATTTAGTATCTGTGTTTAATGATGAATTGGTCTCTTTATCATGATCTCATCATGATCTGATTCTCATTGCATAGATCCATGATTTGATTCTCATTGCACAGATCCATGGACATTACAATACATGTAACAAAGAATATAAAGTGAGAAAAATATCAAATAAATAATATATAAAAAGAGTGCATATCATGTCACACATGTCATCACTCACATGATTGGCTTGTAGGGCACTTATGACTAGCACTTGATTGAATTTAGATTTAATCAATCAAGTTTTGATCGAATCTAGGAAATATCAAAATTTTGATTAATTTTTACTTTGATTTATTTTAATTTTTTATTTACTTACTTGAGATAATGTTTAATTCAATTATGAGCTTACTTAATTCAATAGGGTTGACTGGTCTAATTTAGGGTTTTAAGTGGAATTTAAAAGATAAATTATGATATTCTTTTATAGTTTTCTCATATAATATATTTTTACATATGATAATTAAACTCTAATTATTATTTTTAAGAATTTATTTAGTTATTCATATGTATATCTTTAAGATTATGAAATAATTTTTTTTTCATATAAAGATATGATTTGTATTTTAACATGATTATCATTATTATATGAGTATTTATTTATGCTGATTAATTTCATTAATTATCATGGTTATTATTTTATTATTATTGAGCTATTTCAATGTAGTTATTATTTTATTATTATTAAACTATTTTAACATAAATTAGATTAAAAGATACTTAGTGAATATTATTTCTAACTTATATTCCTAAGTTCTATTTAACTTGTAGCTATCAAAGAAGCATAGGATGATAGGCTTATATGATATAAATTATAATAAATATTTTATTATTTATAAAGATATTTATATTTTATATTATTATAGTGGTCTTATAGCTACTAAAGTGGTCTAGGTTAATAACTTACAAAATAATATTAAAAATTAGTCATAATTGAAATTAAGAAAATAATGTTCATAATTATATACATAATCAGGATATTTAGATAATCCTAAAAAAGAATCTATTTTGAATAATGATATAATGGGATATGATGATATTATTTTAGATATTCTTATAATTTAGGGTTGTATACCTAAATGTACCAATACTATTATATAAGGATAATATCAATCCTCCATAGATAATTTTGAATGAATATTATATATTTCAATATTTCATCAAAAGATGAAAAATGGATGACATCAATAGTTCATCATATCTTAGAAACTCAAAGTATTAATATTATTTTATATTTTATAGTGGTACACTCTAATGCTTCTAGTGTCTATATATTTTCTAGTTTAAATTATTTAAAATGGTTAAAGCATATGCAGGCATATTATATTTTAACTTAGTATTGAAAGGCCCACAAACTTAACTAATGAAAATACTATAGAACAAATTAATGAAATGAATGCTTGGGAAAGATTTGATATGCTTAGTTTAATATTTATAAGAATGACAATGATAAATAACATAAAGACTTCATTACCAATTGTAACTAGTGCATAAAAATATTTAAGAGATGTTAAAGATATATTTAAATATATTGATAAGTCATTAGCTAACACATTAATGAAGGAATTGACTATAGCTTAGTACGATAATACTCGAGAGATTCAGGATCATATCCTCAATATAGTTAACAAGGGTAGAAAACTTAAAGCATTAGACATGAATATCAACGAGGCTTTTTTCATACAATTCATTCTTAATTCTTTTCCTCCTTAGTTTGACTTATTTAAGATTCACTATAACATAAATAAGGATAAGTGAGACTAAATGAGCTGACTAGTATGTGTGTTCAGAAAAAATTAAGATTAAGGTAGGAAAAATCTGGTAACAAAAAAAGAGGATTGAAGCGTTATCCATCAAATAAATTTTTTGAGTTTGAAAATATTAAATAGACTAATAAAAAGAAAGTCATCATAGTAAAGTATTTTTTTATAGCAAAAATGACATGTAAAAAGAGACTACATTAAATGCAAGACTCGATTTGAAAAGAAAGACAGAAGCTCAACCTTTATATATTTTGGATCAAACATTACAAAAGTTTATTCTAATACTTAGTTGATTGATTTTGGTGTTTCAACTCATATTACCAATAATATATAAGGATTTCTTTCAATTTGGAAACCAAAAGAACGTGAAAAAGATTTGTCATTATGAGAAATTATCTCAAAACGAAAATGATATCAATAGGAACTTATCAATTACATCTAGAGACAAATTATTTAATGAATCTTGCTAACATATATTATATTCCTACAATTTTTAAAAATTTATTTTCTCTATCTTGATGAATTAAGATATTATCTTTCTTTTGGTAATAGTAATCTCAATATTTTTTTTGATTCAATAAAGGTTGATTCTAGAATTCTGTGTGATGATTTGTATAAAATTAATTTGAATCTTGAGTTTATAATAATATTAGTGACCCTATAATCAAATGTTGGATTGAAACATAATTTCAATAATAAAAGATGTTTCATATTATGGTATAGACATTTGGGATATATCTCTAAGGAAAGAATTAAAAGATTAGTGAATGATAATATTTTAAAAATTTTAGACTTTATTAATTTTGTGTTTGGTATTAAAAGGAAGTAGACAAAGCATACAAAAAAAATATCATAAGAAGTAAAGAACTCCTTGAGATTATTCATGCTAATATCTATGGACCACTCCATATTTCCTCTTTCATTGGAGAAAGATCTTTTATCCATTTATAGATGATCTATCGAAATATGACCATGTGTATCTAATATATGAAATGTCTCAAGTTATTGACATTCTTAAAGTGTACATAAATAAGGTCAATAGATAGTTATATAGAAAAGTCAAAATTATCAAATCTGACGAGGGTTATGAATTTTGTGATAGATATGATGAATCCAATCAGAATGCTGATCATTTTACTAGATTATTTGAAAAATGAGGTATTTATATTCAGTTTGCCTTACAAAGTGTACCATGATAGTATGATGTTTATGAAAGATGAAATCATACTTTTATGAATATGATTAGAAGCATGATGAGCTATTCCTTTATACCTGAGTAAATATGAGGTAAAGCTCTTAGAAGAGCTATGTATATCTTAAATATGATTTCTAATAAGTCAGTTTCATCAACTCTACTTAAGTTATAAATTGTTAGAAAACCCAATTTAAGACATTCATATATTTAGGGGTATTATGCAGAAATAAGAGCCTTTAATTCGCATGAAAAGAAATTGAATCCAACAACTATTTTTAAATATTTTATTGGTTATCAAAAAAAATCCAAGGGATGAATATTTTATTAACCTAATCATAGTACGAGGATAATAGAACATAGTAATACAAGATTCTTAGAAAATGACGAAGTTAGTGAGAGTGAAAAATCTCGAAGAATTAATTTTGATATCAATGAGATCCAAGATTAATACTCCTTTATCATCTCCTATTCAAGAGATCGATGTTTCTCAAATTGTTGAATGAACAATAAAATAACATTGATGAACTCTCACATAATGTTAATGTCATCTCTAATTATCTTGTAGAATAACCACAACTAGTAGTTTTGAGAAGATTTCAAAGGAAAAAGAGATATATCATTTCTAATGATTATGTGATATATACAAAAATCAGATTATAACATAGGGATAAAAATAGTTCCCTTATCGTTTTTATAGGTCATGGAAAGTAATGATTTTAAAAAGTGATATAATGTGATAAAAGAAAAGTTAAAATTGATGAAGTAGAATGGTGTTTAGAAACTCGTTTAATTGTCCAATAACTATAAAAGAGTCTACTATAAATTGGTCTTTAAAATAAATTGTGACTCAACGAGCAATATAAAATCATATAAAGTCAAACTTGTTATCAAAAGTTTTTCTTAGAAAGAAGAAATCGATTATAATGATACATTTTCTCTGATTTCTAAAAAAAATATATTAAGGATCGTCATGGTGTTAGTAGCTCATTTTTATCATGAGTTATATCAGATAGATGTGAAAATAATATTTTTGAATGGGGATCTAGATGAGAAAATCTATATAGAATAATTTGAAAGATTCATAGAAAAAAAAAGTTGAGCATACAAACTTAAAAAAATTATTTATAGCCTTAAACAAGCTTTCAAATAATGATATATAATATTTTATAATACTATTACTTTCTTCGAATTTAAAAAAATATTATTAATTAGTGTATATATTTGAAGGTTAGTAGGAGCAAGTTTATTATATTGGTCTTATATATGGATGAAATTTTATTTGCTAGCAATGATCTTGATTTATTACACAATATCAAGATGTTTCTTACTAAGAATTTTAAGATGATTTATATGAATAAAACAACCTATGTTATTGATATTAAGATATTTAGGGATAGATCTCAAGAATTATTACGACTATCTCATAAATGATATATTGATCAAGTCATAGAGATATTTAGTATGCAGCTATGTTCAGTTAATGATACACCTATTACTAGAGATGAAAGATCTAATCAAAACCAATATCCAAAAGATGACATAGAAAAAAATCGAATGAAGAATATTTCTTATATATACGTAGTTGGAAGTCTATATTATATACTCAAACCTATACAAGGCTAGATAGCAATTTTGTAGTTGCAATGCTAGATAGATACTAGAGCAATCCAAAAATGAAAATTTGAAATGCTGTAAAAAAAAAAAAAAGAGATATCTATAAGAGATGAAATATTATAGGTTCATATATAGGAGATCATATTAGCTTGGAGTGATAGGATATTCAAATACTAATTTTGTAAATTACCTTGATAGTAAATCCACTTCAAGATTTATATTCATGTTAGTTGGAGACGTAATTTCTTGAAAAAGTGCAAAGTAATTACTTATTACATTATTAATAATTGAAGTTAAGTTTTTGGCATGCTTTAAGGCCACAAATCAAGTTTTATGGCTGTGAGATTTTATCTCAGGACTTAGTATGGTTGACTCAATTATAATATTTTTGAAGATATTTTATAGTAACATTATCGAAGTTTTCTTCTCTAAAAATGATAATTACTCTAATGATTTTAAGCACATCGAGATAAAGTGCTTAGTGATTAGAGAAAGAATCCATAAATAATAAATATCAATTGAGAACCTAGCACCAACATAGTGATTACCAATCCATTTAGGTGGATGCTATTATTAATTTTTTTACTTAATTAAAGTTATTTATTTTTATTATCTTGTTTATATTTATGTTTATGCATATTATAGTTGAATATAATAATATAATTATCTTGACAAGATAAATTATATGGGTCATTATGGACTACATTAGGAAAGACTATTAGTATTGTGATACATAAAAAAGAGTATGACATTAATGACGTAACCACTATGACTTGCATTTGTAGTTGGACTTAATGTGGTATTATTATGCTTACTAGACTTATTGATTTATTTTAAAATTCATGGCCATGTATAAAATATTTTTTAATTTTTTTCATAATCTAACTAGGTAAAAATATTTTTAAATAATTTTTTTATTTATTTTAATTTTAAATTTATTTTATATCTTATTAATTAATGGACCAAGTGAGAGAATATTAGATTATGTGTCAATGTAAGATATATTATAGATCAGATTAGATTGTCACTATCTAATTATGTAAGATATATTATAGATCAGATTAGATTCTGATGATAGTTATAAGCCAATGAAAGAAAATCCAATTATGGTAAAATTCCTTGAGAGAACTTTGATGGGAATGACTCTCCTAATTATTTATCCTAGACCCTTTGCTCTCGTCTATAAATAGACAGAACCTCATAGGGACTCAGCGTATATATATGATATTATTGAGAGGTTACAGATTTTCTCTCATTTCCCCTTAGTCTCATGAGCCCATTATAGAGATATTACAAATCTTCTCTTATCTCTTATCCCTAATACATTACAAATCGATATCACTATGACTTTCAGATCCGATGACGGTGCCCTTACATATTAAACAAACTTTCTAGATAACATCGAAAGGTATACATCGTAAATTTAATCTATTGCTATTTGATTTCAACATTCTAGCATTAAGGTTTTTCATATAACCGTAGCATATTATAATTTTTATACTTACATTATCTAATCTTTTATATCATCTGATGGGCTAATTATATATTACCTCTTACTTGAACTCTATTAGTAATGTAATCTTTATGCTTAAAAAATTTATTTTGGGATCTTGTAAATGTGAAAGTGAAATAAATAGTTACATTTGTCCTATCACCCAGTCCGCATGAAAATGATGAATAAAAAAATAATTTTAATATTATTGGGATGCCCTACCACCCAGTCGTATGTCGTTACGTCACTAGGATAATCAGGGCACGGTCGTTATCCCACTTGGCTCCTAGCAGAGCGAGAGCATGGCCCCTCCTCACGTGCCCTCTTTGTAGTTGTACAGCCCAACACTCGCTACGGTATCATATTCTCAATCCTCGCTGTGCCATCTTTAGCATTTATGATACCTATGTCATCCTCCTCCATACACTCGTCGTCTACAATTGGTTCGGTATTGATACTTGGATTGACGACCAAACCGTCTTTCTCCTCTCGGCTTCTCTCCATTTATCCTCTTATACGATGTCGCTCCCGTGGCTCGCCCGCCATAAATTTTTTTGAAATTGGTCTTGTCACGGGTTGATAAAAACCAAAAGCGAATCCGATAAGAAACAGTAGCTTACTGATGCTAATTTTAACCCGACCGACAATGAACATGTGTCAAATTTTTGGTTCACTGTTTCGCTTACGATATTCAACTGGATCCAATTGCCTTGCCGATCTAAATTAAGGATCATGTTAACGGGTCGGATTCTGATAGGGTTTACCGGCTATCAACTGTAGCTGCTAAACTATACTCTTTTTGGAAGAAATTATCGAATCTTTACCTTTATAAACAAAAGAATTTCCTATCTATACTATGATATTTTTGTATCCTCCCATATTACACATACATGCAAGTCATACCTATGAATCATAACAATGAGCTGTTGTAGAGCAAGGTAATGGAAAAGGGACCATGTACCCATTGAAACAAAACACTTGTACTCCAAATACAGAGATGTAAATCTGCCAATTTAATAGGAGGAATGGGCATCACAAAAAGGTAGAATGTGCAGGATTGCATTTATTTATTTTTTCTGCAAATGTTCAGACTGGACAACAATTTTTGCAGGTTATCTGAATTTGCAACTGAAAATTTCAGGACAATATCAAGAAACCAAAAAATTCCAGGATAATAATTGGATTCAGGTTGATCTTTAACCAATTTGATGAAACTTGTCGCTTGAAGGTTTCATCGATACAATATGTGCCAAAAAGAACACTAAGAAAGCATAGACAAGATTAATATCATATCTCATAGCGAAAGATGGTACATCATAAAGAGCCAAAAAAAGAAAAAAACAAGGGTGGAACTTTCCTGAAATTGCCATGATAGAACATGAACTATATATCGCACTGTCATCTTCTCTTATCCTCCAGTTTGCTGCAGTTCCTGTATTTTGTTTTGCTCTTGCAGCTCCCAACATGGTGGTAAAATGATGCATACTTGATGCTTTCAAATGTGGAACAAGTTGGGCCCCTAACAAAGTAGTCTTGAAAAGAAAACTGCAGCTTAGACCTTCCTGTAGTACCCAGAAATGAACTTCATCTGGCAAATAACAGTACCTCTACCACCATCTCCTCTCAGACAAGGAAATGAGCTGAAAACACAAAAAAGTAGAATATTAAGCTCATGACATTTTAAGACACAATTTGCAATCCAGTAGTACTTCCCAAACCAGTCTCTCATATGGTAACACTAATGGAGTTTATAATTCTGTTTTTTCCTTATTTTGATGGCAAAACAGAAACCTTCTTACATCATTGCAAATAGATTACAGAAAAAGTCATCCAGAGGCCCATTCATCTCTGACTCCCAACAAGAGATACAATGGATTCACCTTGAGTTAGCTAGCCTATGAGAGTATGACATCAAGGAAAAATAGGAAAACTGGGTAAAAACAAAAAGTTATAATTCTGTTGATACAAAGGAATTATGTTTATATGGGTATTGCAGTAAAGTGGGCAACAGACCTAGCACAAAATTGAAGATAAAGCCCTGCCGCAAGACTACACACTAAGCACACTTATTATGACATGATACTGGATAAGGAAAACTGGAATCGCCAGTTATCATTTTGCAGTCATTTTGTCTCTGCTTGAGCAGCATGTCATTCAAAAAACTGTACCAATACGGCGGCCATATTAACCTGAGTCCTTATTTGAACGTAATAATCAGCTCATCTTCAAGCTGTAATACAAGGACCTCTAGAAACAGAGACAGATACTAAAGCAGTTGTGATCATGACAATTGCAGAACTGAGCAACTCCAGACTCTCATAATTAAGCAAATAATCGTCAAAGCAGTAAAGATCAAGATTTGAACAACTTTGGCATCTATTAAAGTTTCATATCAAGACCACCATAAGTTCCATGTATCAATGAGGACATAGCCAACAAGAAAAGCTACATCCATCTACAGGCAACCTAATAGGTTCAAATCCAATACATGGTCTATCAAAGATAACTGATGTCATAATTCCAGCTGCATAGTTTCCAAACATTAAAAATTCATGTTATGCATGTAGATACTGGATTTGTGAAATAAGAAGAAGGCAACATCACTAACCTGTCGAGCAACCTGTGCCAGCCTCCTACTGTCTCTGGATGATTCCACAACTAAACTAGATTTCTGAGGCTCCGGCCTGCATGATTCCACAACTATGCTAGATTCCTGAGGCTCCAGCTCTGAGTCATCTTTGCCCACTTTTCGCTTAGACATGTTTTCAGTTATAGATGTAGGTTCCACTTTGCCATCCAAAGATCCCCTCTTTCGCTTCCTCTGAAAGGTATATTTGAGGATTTTGTCACCTCCAACTTCAGTAGCAGGTCCACAATGCCCGCTAAGCTCATCCCTATAATCATAGTGTGGTTCATTAATTGTCTCATTATTTTCTTTTGTAACAGAATTATCCAATTCCTCTGCTGGTATATGATCTGGTTTTGTTGACATTTTCTCCTCTAGCTCCGTGTCATTTTTAACATATTCATCTGAAAGAGCATCATTAATCATCTCACCTGTACTCGCTGCAAATGGTTCCTTCATACTATTTTCCGGACAAGTTCCATTGTTAGAAGTATGGATTCTATCAATATGATCTTCACGAGAAGCATTACATTGTTTTAGGACAGTTCTCCTGGTCGTTATTCTATTGCCATTTAAAAGTCCTGAGTTCTCATTGCTGAAAATCTTGTTCAACTTATTCCTTTGACTTTCTGTTCCCTGATCTTCTCCAGACACTTGGGATGAACAAAATTTCAGTGTCTTTGGATGCACTTCACTGCCAGTCCCGTGTGCACTACATTGTTTTAGAACATTGCTCCTGGTCATTATTCTATTGTCATTTGAAAGCCCTGAGCTATTATTGCTGAAAATTTTGTTCAACTTAGTCCTTTGACTTCTTGTTGTTTCCTGATCTTTATCAGACGCCTGAGGTGAGCAAGAATTCAGTGTCCTCGGAGGCACTTCACTGCCAGTACTGTATGTATTACTTTGTCTTAGAACAGTTCTCCTGGTCATTATTTTATTGCCATTTAAAAGTTCTGAGCTTTTGTTACTGAAATTTTTGTTCAACTTAGTCCTTTGACTTTTTGTTGTTTCCTGATCTTGTCCAGACACCTGAGGTGAACAAGAATTCAGTGTCTTTGGAGGCACTTCACCGCCAGTCCAGTGTGCATTATCAGCAGATATATCCATATCAGTTTGTCCAACCTTGGAATGAGTAGGTTCCAGTGAGGCATAATGTTGCTTGTCATGATAAATAACACGTTTTGTGGGCCTCATAACGCGTCTTCGACGCCGCATCTTTCGTCTTCTTACTAATTTTTCTGCCATGACAAAGTCTTTGGTCCAGGGTCTTTCAGCTTTTTCATTCTCACACATTATCTTACCTTTACTATTTGGAACCTTGTCGGGGCCTGGTGTAGAAACCTTTATATGTTTAGTGTCCAGAGATCGATAGTGTTGCATGTCATGATAGGTACTACATTCTGTCGACTTCATAACATGATTCTGACAATGAACTTTTTGTTTCCTATGACATACTATTTTCTCTTTCATAGCAAAATCTTTGGTGTCAGACTTTTCAGATTTTTCGTTCTCACACATCAATGTTTCACTTTTTATATCTGAGACTTGGTCATGGATTTGTGAAGTGAGTTCTTTCCCAGTCACTGGATTCCATTCAAAAGCATGTATCCTCTGGGTACATCCACTTCGACAAAGCTCTGGCTCTTTTTTGCTCAGTATTATAGATGTCAAGTCAGGTTTGCCAGCATAAGTATCTGATGAAATCAAATTGTTCAAGGGTTCATCTTCTGTTGCACCTTTGCTAAAGCAGCAGTCTGAATTAAGGACACTTATAGCTCCACTTGGAGAGTGCAGGGATGAGCCAGAGTTGTGCATGCTTTCCTGACCGTTATATTTCTCAGAAGGGGTATTGTGAACTGTGCTTTTCCCATTTAGAAACTCAGCTTGAATATCCCTCTTATGGTCCAATTCAGAATTCAATCTCTTCAGTTCAGATCGAAGACAATCAATTGTAACCTTTGCTTCACTAAGTTGAGCTTCGAGTTCTTGAATCTTCCTTACCTGAGATAAATTTGCCTTTTCAGATTCATGAATCTGTAAAGCCAACTATCTTTGTCAGTGAAATGTTTCAAAGCCTATTTAAAGAAAGAGGAAAAAAGTATTTAGCAATCTACAATAAATCAAACTTAAAAAGGACCAGCAACAAAAAGATAAAATTTATTTTCAGTCAAAATATGAGTATAAAAATATGTATTAATTATTGACTAGTGGGTATACTCATATACCTCTGACCAACTCTTCTTCCTTCTACTAGGGCAAATCCTAACTCAACTGAGTCAAAGTGAGCTGATCTAAGTTGGAAATGGACCAAGTCAAACCAAGTCTGACTACATTTCAAGGCAAGTTTAGATGGTAGGATATACATTGACAAGGGCTGAGGGCCTGCAAATATATGCTCATATCTGTATCATCAGTATGCTTCCTGAAAAGACAAATGAGCCAGCAACCATTTTCAACTAAAGGCAATGGCTATAAAACTTGAGGATTAAGGTGAAAGACAAATTTGGAGTAAGTGACTCTACATCGATTATTATAACCTGAACTTAAGAAGCATAACAGCATGAAGCCCATAAAGTCAAATTTAGAATCATAGTTCTACCTTAGATTCCACAAAAGGATAAAGTTCAATCTTGGATTCCATAAAAGTTCAACAATTGATGAACTGTATCACTTTAACAAGACTATGTCAGCACAATATCTGAAATTTAATCATGATGGAGATTCAAGCTTGAGTCAAGATGGAAAAGTTTAAATCTGATAAAAGCTAAATGACTCTTGATTTATCCTAGACATATGAGAAGTAGAAATGAGATAGTCTGCTCTCAATGTGGTAAATTTGAGCCAAAAACTAACTTCTCTTTATATGAAGTAGCAATTTCCTGACAATTGGCAAATAAAATGAGTACACATAATGCATCTGGGAAATTACTTAAAAATACTTTTTGCGCTTGTAAAGATAACTAATATCAATTAATTTGTAAGAATAATCAGAAATGAAAATTCCATCAGTGGCTTAGAGAAGAAAACCAAAAACCACGTGACTAATAACTACTAAAAACTGAATACAATGATGCTTAGATTATTTAGTTGTATCTTCCATGAATAAATAAAACAAACCATGTAGCAAACATCTAGTAACTTCTATGTGATGCATAAAATAGATAATATTAACTTCTATGCAGGTAGATACATCTGATATGAATATCGAGGGCTTGAGGATGTCATTTTTCTAGAATGTTTGTGTACTTTTCTTGCTTAGCTTAACCACATTAGTATAACATTTGACAACTAGTTATGAGTCCGACCCAATCAATTCATCTTTTCTGCTGAGCAAGACCAAACCATCTCATATCTCATGATGTCTTCTTGCTGCAACCATTTTAACCAAATTTTCTTTTATTGTCCTGCTGCTATACCTCTGTACTTTCTTCCACTGAATTGCACCTCATGACCATTGTGCTCTAGTTCTCTTATTTTGTTTAGTGCTCCAATCTTGCCCTGTTGTTGTCTTATTTCAGGGAACCGAACAAATAAAACTATTAATACAAGGAGGGGAAAAACGGTTAACCAAAACAAAATTACCACATAGTGAAAGAAACTCACTCATCTAATTCAACAGGACAATTGGCGTGCACTTGGGAATGTGCTTAATTTTGTATGTCACATAATGCGGGTTAAAAAATTTATAACAGGCAATAAGTAGAGCAAAGAACCATGAAAAAGAATTTGCACGGAACTCCAAAGAAGAACAAAGATTAAGTTAAACTTGTTTTAAGTCTTCTATGATGACAAGATCACACTCGACACCTATTTCTTATCTTATGGACTCTCCTCTCACTGGTTTGGATGACCATCTCAAATATATGGATGTTAATTCAACGTGGCAGATTCCTTGTTTCAAAGGAGATATAATTAGTAAGATACCTTAATTGTGTGCGAGTGGGTACTTCTTTGTTAGGATTAAGGTGAAACAGCATTGAAAAAGATAAAAGACACATAATCACAACTCATACAGAAGATATAACCATCCGATATTCTTATTAGTGTATCCTCTGAATGATCAGATAACTTCTTAGAGTGCCAAGATAATTGCTTAGTCACACAAACAAAATGGATTGCACCTTAAATTTCATTTTCAGATAAAACAGAAATGAGAATAATATTGATAATAGATCCTCGAGTTGATGTTTGCTTTATTCAGCATTTCAACATATACTCCATGTAATTGTGGTTGTGGATACTGCAAAAGTTGGATTGCTAATTGTCTTTGTAGAGTATGTGAATAAGATATATACATTATACTTCAAATTAAGTCAATCAGAAAAACTCCATTGTGCCTAATAATTATTTGTTGGCATAAAAAAAAGAACACAAGCTAGGTTGTTGCAGAAAACAATAGGGTGTCAAAGACATATACAACAATTAGTTACTAAGCACTTTAAACAATAAATAGCATTAGAGACAATGCCTCTGAGGGAAGAGAACATGCTCATTGTAATTATAACCTTCATATAGCTCCATATAGTTTACAGTAGAAATGCATGGTTATGAAGGAAAAAAAGCACCAAAAACTAGCGACATGTAAAAACAGCTTCAACTTTAACATGCAAGTCAAAACTGTATGCATACAACATAAAAAAAAATGGCAAAATAAACTCTTAGAGCGTCATCTTGGTTGCGATGACTAAGACTGCAAGATTTGCATTAGGTAGAGACTCCAGGGACATAGGAAAAAAGCAAACTTAACAAAGAAGACAAATTGTGAAGCATCTTGCTAAAATTCAGACTTGAAGATAAATTAGATCATGCACCCATAACAAGAGCATCATCCTAGCATCCTTTCCAACGACCAATCAGGAAGACCAAGACTTTAAGAGCGAGGGCGAAAGAGAAAAAATACACACCCTCTGAAGCCGCAGCCAGACCCTAATGACCAAAATTTGGGACCTCATCTTGACAAACAAGCGCATCAAGGCCGATATTGAGTATCAAGAAGTGAAACCCCAAACATAGCGACCGAAGTTAGGAGTGCGAAATAGGAGAAGCTAGAACCATCACCTTGGAGTCCATGATCGCCTTCAATCGGAGAAGCATGGCCAGTGAATCTTCCTTGGTAAGTGACAGGCTTCGCTGCAGCTGGAGCACCTTTCCCTCCGAAGCCAGAATCCGAGCCGCCGACTCCTTCGCGGTGTTCAAGATAATGTCCGCGTACGCCCTCTTCAGCGCTGCCATTCTCTGGAAAATTCCCCCATCAACCACACACAACACCGCATAAGCAAAATCATCGCAGAACAACCAAGCATCGAAAAAGAAATCGCATCACGAAGATTAGCGGCAGAAAATGAAAGGCAGGATCGAACAAAGAAAAGTGGGTTCTTTTTCCCATGATTCGGGTCATGGGAGGGTACCTCGGCGTCGTCAGCCATCGGCGGTGGGTGGCGGTTGAGAGAGGGGGCGGAAGGGAAGTGTTAGATAGAGCGAGAGAGAAGGGGAGGAGGCGGAAAGGAGCGGGTTTTGTTCGGCTGCGGGTTTTTTTCCCCTTCTCTTTCCGTTTCCTCCCCCTTTCAGCTGTGTCTGTTATGACGAGGAATAGGCAGAAACAAATCGTATTTACGCTTTTGTCCCCGCCGTTTGGTTGGGCCTTCGCTTACTGAGAGGGTCGCATGCTCGGCTAAAAGATCCACAACGGAGTACAGCCTTTTCCCTCGGAGCCCACCACAATAACGACGGGCCCCGCTTCAACTTGCCTGTCGCGAGACCGCAAACGTGTCGCCTGCGGAGAGCTCCGAGGCGTCGGCTCGGTGACGTCGGACCGAAAACGGGCGCGAGAAGTGCATCGCTCGGTTGTCCGACCAGACACGGTACAGCTTTCTTCATTCGGCGCTAGCCCACAACAAAGTGCCGGGCCCCACTCCATGGAGGCTGCCATAACGTGTAGCCTGCGGAGACGAGCGAGGCGGTGTCCCGTCGTTGTCGGGGTTCACAATGGGCGGTGATGAGCTTGAATTTTTTTGAATTGCTGCAATCATTTCCCTCTTGCAATGCAAATTGAAATTATGAACACTAAAAGAAATTATTCATGAGTTTACTTCGTTGTAGGCTGTACTGACAGAGATGATTGCATGAATCAGTCAATCAATAGTTTCTTGTGTATGAAAAAGAGGTAAATTCTGGTGCAAGAAGAATATAATGGAAATATTTGCATCATATTATATGGAACTCATAAGGAAGAGGAAGATGTAATAGACAAAAGAAAAAGGTGGGAAAACTAGAAAAAAGAGAAAAATAGAAGAGGGTGTCTTTAGGAAGTCCAAATGTCAGCTCTCTACTTTTTTTTGTTTACATTTTCATCCCACCAAAATTTTCTTAATTAGATTTTATTTCACTCTATAGATGTATTGCATTAAGATCATATGCAGTAGATGTTGACAAAATAAACGAATTTTAACTGCACAACAACAATAAACTTCTTAGCTCGTATGCTTTCATGATGATTCTTTTTCACATCTCAGTAGGTCATTTGATGCTTTGGGCAGCCGGAAAAAGCAGCTCAATCTATAGATTTGTAGCTTTTAATGTACATTCTAGCGAAGAAGATATACAAGAATCTATCATTTTAGAACTCACAGTTCAAACATAGTAAATCATCCCCACCTCCAAAGTAGATGCATAGGGGATGTTCACTGCATACGCCGGACCCCTGCTGTTCCTCCTCAGGAAGTCATAGCCATAGTTGATGGCGAGCCGCCTGACGAATCCCGACCCGCTCTTCGCCCTCACATAGGAATGCCCGAGGATGAATGCCATGCCGGCTTCCCGTGCCTCCATCAGCTCCTGTAGCTCCTCCCTCGTGCTGGCATTCATCCGTGGGCTTGTGGGCAGCACAAACCTCACCTTCTTTGTCACTCTGATCGGTGATTGTATCTCGGTCGAACTTGAAGGACCTGCTGCCTCCCCTGGATCGTCACCCACTTCACACAACCGAATTCCAGCTCCGACGACGGTCATCCTCAGATCATCCTTTTCAGATTCTACTGCAGCACCGTTTGGCCCCGACGTCCCTGAGCGGATGAACTCCGCAATGCTGCAAACAATGTCCTTCTCAAACTCCAAGTCATCCTTCTGCACATCACGGTAGCCATACCGAACAATGCACCGATAAAACCTGTACTCCTTGGGCCCAATTCTGCCTACAAGGAACCGCTCCTCTGGATGAACGTGTGGCACAGGGATGGACTTGATGCAGAGGAAGATGAGCACCTGATGAATTATGCCATGCATTTAGACTTTGGGCATTTACTTAGAAGTTATACATGAAACGATATCCAGGAAGAGTCGCATATTGCCAAAACAATTTAACTCAGAATGGTATGAGTATATCATCAATTTAAGAGTGCAAAAATACTAAAATAGCTGACCTGGTGGAATGCAGGGAGATTTGTGATGAAGTGGGAGAAGATGGATGGGATTCCTGACACAAGCTCAGTATGTATCAGACCAATGCCTCTAACACGCACGATACCAAGAGAAGGGACAAGGCCGAGAAGCCACTCGATGGAGACCTTATTTTGAACATCAAATTGATACTTCTTGAGCGTGCCGTAGTGCCATACATACATAATTATCATGAAGATACAAGAAAAGGCAATGGGGACCCAAGCTCCTTCCAAGAACTTGATGAGGGAAGCTGAGAAATAGAGTGCCTCGATGGTTCCAAAGAAGAGGATAAAGCATACTGCTAGAAATATGCTCTTGTGCCAACACAGAACTATCACCAGGGACATCAAGCAGGTTGTCACCAGCATTACAGTTATGACGGCCAATCCTGTTCCAAGAAAGAATTAAAGCAGGATTAGAACTATGTTACCTAGACATGTGGTGTTCACAGGAATGAAAGATGATCGATATTTAATTCCCTTAGTATGGTTTCCTTGTGAAGGGTTTAGCTGTCAGAAAAAAAGGTCTAATTAAAGTATATTTTCAAGGATTTCAACAAATTCTTGGATCATGTACCACAAACTTCTAATGATATGCTCAGTTGGGTATAACAAAGCTTAAGGATAACTGAGGAATAAATTTTGGCAACATATGGACCCAATACAATGTATTGAGAAGAAGCAACTGACATAAGCATAGAGCCATTGGCTAAAGCTTGGTTACTTATCTACACAACAAGAAGCTTCAAGTCTCAACAATTTGTGGTCAATTACATGGATTTGCAGTTTTAGCAATTATACTACAGGAGACAACAATGATGACTTCACAAGTCATTCTTTTTAACATCAAATAAAAAAGCCAAATCATGAGTTCTAAATATGGGGAGAAATGCCATGTTTTCAGTCACCAGAAACAGTTCCATTGGTGATTCAAAGTGTGAACTGATCCCAATTCTCATCCTGTAGTTCCCTAGGGTCCAGAAGTTGAACTGATGAAGAGCTTACACAAGGGCTGACACGAGCAAATCCGAGCAGAGAATTCCATATTTTTTGAGACCGGCAATGGTTCTGTTGGTGTTTCAAATTTAAAACTCATTGCAATTCTCATCCTGTGGTTCCCTAGGGTGCAGAAGTTGGAACAGAGAAGATATAAAGAAAGGACCTATACAAGGAGCAGGATAGAAGGGTGGAAAGACTGCAGCTATGGAAAAAGAATCATCTTTACTGGTTCTTCTAAGATAATCCTTCATTTTCTTGAAAAGGGATTTTGGATCAAATTTCAAATTACATACTGCAATCATAGACCGGTTTTAACTGACTTTTCTTTACAAGGACGAAAGATGACTTGTGTCAATCATATAGCTTCCACGTTAAAGCGCATATATCAGGATACTCTAGCACAAGGATCTACACTTTGGAAGCTCAAAGTTGTTCTTTACCTGCAGCATTACCCATGTGCTTTGTGTCTCTGAAACCAATTGTCACGGCTAAGCACAATATCATTAATATCCAGTTGATCTCTGGGATGTATATTTGTCCATGAAATTTGGATGATGTATGAACAATCTTCACTCTGGGAAAGCAGCCCAAAGCAGAACACTGCTTGATGATTGAGAAAGTACCGGTAATAATGGCTTGGCTTCCCACAACCGCTGCAAGTATAGCTATACACAAAACAGGCCACCTTATTTGCTCTAAACAGAAAAAAAGGTGTAGCATGTCAGTATGCTGAAAAGCATCATCATCCATATAGCATAAACATTTGTCACTAAGAAAATATATGAACTCTGCAAATTAATTACCTGGTACTGAGACATAGAACCCAATTCGATATTCATTTTCGATAACATGGTGTTTGGACAGATAAGCAGCTTGTCCCATATATGCCAGGATCAATGATGGATAAACCACAGATGTAAAAGCAATCTGTAAATTTGAATCATTGATTAGAGAGAGAGCTCTGACGCGATCAGGTACGGAGAGTTCAATTAATGAGATTGGTTCTAAAGATATGATAATCAGCTCAAAATATCCATACATATAACCTTTGCACACTTCAGTGTTATCAGATTACGCAATATTTGATCTTAAAAATGAAATTTTGATTCAGCAAACATGTCTTTATAAGGTAATAGAAAATAACAAACAAGTAGATGAATGCATACGACACAGTGCTAAGGTCACACTGTGAAGCTAAGATCTGCTCTCTATACATCAGATAAAACATACCATACCAAAGTTGAGAAATAGAGATTCCATGATTCTTTCCAGCTATGTCTTACCTTTATCGATAACTGCGAGAAATGCCCCAAGTCCGCATACATGGCTTCAGAACCTGCCAACGGCGAAAAAAGGGGAAAAAAAGAGTAAAACAAAGGGAATGTTAGATTATGGCATATGGAAGAAATGCAAAGAACATTACAAAGAACGGTCGCCGTTGTGCTACCTGTTATGCATAACAGGATCCCACCCAAGGACATCCAACCTCCTCTTTGGGTTTTCTTCACGAATTTGTACATGTAGTATGGAGAGAGTGCTTGATAAACATGTGGATTCCAATGGAAAATGTTATAAACACCTATCGCACTGATGCATAGAAGCCATATAATGACAACTGGTGCAAACAAGAATCCAACTCGATGTGTCCCATAATGTTGCAGAGCAAACAAACCAATTAATATGAGACACACAATAGGGACTTCTACATCTGCAGATTGACAAACCATTGATCGAATAAGAAAACCACCTTCACAATGAGATGAAAAATCAACAAAGCAAGTAATCTTATAAGAACACAACAAAAAAAAAGAAGAGTAATTGACTAGTTGGCTTTAAAAAAGATGCCAGTGTGGTGTCAGCCAAGACAAAATCATGTCCTGCTCCGCACCTAATTCAGAAGATTAGGGCTAAAGGTTGAATCATGTCAAGTATAAAGCCCTTGTGTGAAGGATTATAAGATGAGTTGTTATCCCCTAATACAGAAGAATTAAACAATCACCATGAGAGATCCCAAATCACTTGCAGAAGCTCTCTGCAGATTGAATGTTCCCACCACAAGCATTTTCTTATGCACAATAAAAGAAAAGGATTGCTTAATTTGTTTGGTGTTTGTTTTAGAAGCTTCCTTACATTTGTGGTGTTCCCTGGCCATGGAAAGCTCAAGCCCTGAAACCGCTGAGAACACTGCAATTCCAGGGTTAGACGATTAGGGAAAGGCTCAATCACATCAAGCAACCTGCAGTAAAGTCCAAGCCAAAGATGAGGGACTACCGGAAATCGCCGGCGTAAGCACGCCGTCTCCGATGACCATGCATGTTCCAATCAGGGCAAGGATCAGCAGCATCTTCTGCAGCACCTGGTGCCTCTCCAGCATCACTCTCACCCTGGAAGCCGCTCCGACGCCGCCCGACGGCGAGCCAGCGCCGCCGCCGCGGTCCGTCTTCTTGTACGCGGAGATCTCCTCGTCGGCCAGCTGCCCGTTGGGGAGGAACCCGACGCGGGCGTGGCGGCAGAGGAGCGAGTAGAGCGCGAAGGTGCCGCCCTCGCCGTCGTCGTCGGCCCGGAGCACGATGAAGACGTACTTGAGGAGGGGGACGAGCGTGAGGGTCCAGAAGACGAAGGAGAGCACCCCGTAGATCTCCTCGTTCGTCTCCGAGTGCTGTATGTCCTCGGCGAAGGTGCTCTTGTACACGTACAGCGGGGAGGTGCTCAGGTCGCCGTACACAACCCCGAGGCTCTGGTACGCCAATGACAGCACCGTGCGCCATGAGTTCCTCTGCGACAACAGCGCCCCCCTGTGAGGCCACAGAGCAAGCGAACCAAGAAAGCCACGAGAACACAGTAAAGACGTCACCTTTACAGGATTAGAGAAGCCGCCACCCTCGATATCCATCGTCAAGTGATCAACAACAACGTAAATCCTACATGCTCCCTCCTCTCTCTCCCTCACTCAGAAGCTTAAGAGAGAGGCTCTTGGATTGCTGTGCTCTCCTAATATTTTTCTGAAGGAACTGATATGGGAAGAAGTGGATTTTATTGGAAGGTGTAATGGTGGTGGGGGGATGAACAAAGGAAGGTGATGTGATCAAGGATGTGAGGCAAAAAGAGCAGTAGAATATTTGACAACAAAAGAAGAAAGAGAGAGGGGTTTCAAAACTGCTTTTTTTTAATGCTTATATGCATAATTAAATTGAGTGTGGGGTTTCAGTTTCAAGATTCAACTCAGAGAGGAAGAGAGAGAGAGAGAGAGAAGAATGAGAGTTTCCATTCTGCAGATGGGAGTCTCTCATTCATACAATTGGCATCTGTCAGGTTGGGACTGCTGCAGTGGAAGACAGGAGGGAGAGAATAAAGAAAAGATGAATGCTTCATATGCCTGAGGTCAGATCCCAACAATCAAACCAAGCCAAGAGAGAGAAAAGGAGAAGAAAAAAAAAAAAGGAAACATCACACTTTTTAGCTGAAATAGGATCTCATCTTGCATTATTTCCTCAATTAATATCATGGTCTTAAACATGAGTACAATTCAGAACATCAAATCATGAGAGAAGAAATCTCAAGATTCAGGAGGAAGTAGTACTGCTGGCCATCAAGTCCCAAGAATCAAGGGAACCTCATCATGGAAATGGAGTTCATGTCAGTGCAGGATTTGGAGATTGGTGGAACCTTGTCATTTTGCCTATAAACACATAGAGAGATGCATAAGAGTGGGACTGAGATGATATTGCTTGAGTGGGGACTGTTTTTGCTTTCTCCTTTCAGCTTGTTGTCACCAACTAGTTGAGTTCCTCTTCTATTCTGAGTGCTTGTCAGATCATCTATCTGAATAGCATTCATTATTTTATTTTGATATCAATAATTAGGATTCGAGTTTATAAAAAAAAAATTAAAATTAAAAATAATATTTGTTGTTAATATTCCATATGGTGGGTGGGCTGGCCATTTGGCATGCGAAGGGAAAGCAAACTAAAGTTTGGTGGCCAAAAAATGGCGGATGAGAAATCACCATAAAGAAGTGGATGAGAGGTCATTTCATTACGAGAGACGTGAGGGGAACTTATAAGGATTTGTCACATCAAGTTTATGTGTTGTTGATGCCAATGTGGGCGGCCACGTTTTCAATTGCGAGGGATTCAGAAGAGATTATTATGTTCATGGCAGCCACACAAGCTTTGTTGTTCCTCCAGAAATCTTCCATTTTGGCTCATCATGGTGGATAATGAATGATGAGGGAATAATGGAGAAGACATTGATGTGTTATCTTCAATTTGGATTGAGGCAGTGGTTTTATGGCTTCAATAACTACTAAATTAGGAATTCATTATATTGGGATATATATATATATATATATCTTATAAATAACAAATAATGAAGGTAGATTTTGAATTATGATTTAGATTATTTATCAGTTAGGCTAATCGGTACCTTCTAAATTATGTAATTCAAATTTAATTTATGCCTAATTAGATTTATCGAAACTATTATTATTATTATTATTCATTATAATATTTAGAAGAAAAATGATGTAAAAATGAAAAAGAGAAAAGGTAGCCCCTAACATTATATGAGAATAATTTAATATTCTAATGTGATGGATTTAAGATTAATATAAAGTTCTTTAATAGTTGACTTTGCATCTCTTTAGAAAAGTAGTCATAGTGCTGCTGCATCTCACTCGTTATCTTCGAACTATTGAGTCTTTTTATATGACATATTTATGTTTTATATATTATAATATAATGTGATTAACATTCTCCACTATTTTCAGGGTAGGGTTTTCTCTATAATTTTTATTTGTATTTTATTTGTTAATAATAAGCAATATTGTATTGCTATTTCTATGTTGTGGAAAAGGGTGATCATGATCTCTAATGTAAATTTCTTATTCAAACACTTGTTTGGACATCGATCTCATATTGCAAATGATCTTTTGGATGGAGATCACAAAGATCCAAGTCGTCGTGCTAAGAATGTAGCATCCTTTAAAGTAGGAATTATTTCTTTAGTGGAATATAAAGAGAGAACAAAGCAAAAAAGGCTCCGATTCATTTGTCTCTGCCCATTGGTCGGCCTTGGTAGGCCCCACCGCTGATAGCCACCCCTTCTGACCTTTTGTCTCCAGCGAACTAAAGCCTAAAATAACAAAATAACAAAATAATAATAATAATAATAGATGACTAATGATATGATCTAACCCATCAATATCGAGTGATATATGATAAACATGTCGACATATAATTGACACCTCATGGTTGATAATATGATGATATATATTTTTTTATTTGCTTATATCATCTTTATTTATGTTATTATAAAAATACTTTAATTATTATTTATTTAAATAATTTATATTATTAACGTAGCATATAATTAATTATATTTTACTTTTTAGAAAAACATTAAACTTACCATCAAAATAGTTACCTTACTCTAACAACCAATGAAGTTAGTGATTCAAGAATTGGTGGGATTGATGTCTTTTTGGCAATTGTGTTATCATTTATATTAAAAAAATCGAGTTATTATATAAGAGGATGAGAATTCTAATTTTTCAATTCAATAAAACTCATCCAAGAATTGAGTAAAATTCATCAAATTTTAATCTTGTCGAACAATATGATATTGATTGGATTAGGATTAGATCGGATGGGATCAAATATAGTCTAATTCTTTTAAATAAAATTTTCAATGTCAAAATTTTTTTAACATTTTTTATTATATAGAAGAGATCTTAATATTTAACTAAAAAAAAAATCTCCAAGCACCTATCCCTCCAATAAAATACATTTTTGCTCAACCAAATGAACAACATATTTCCCTTTAAATAAAGTTTCAAGTGGTTCAAATGATTTGACTAGAATCCTTTCAATGTCTTTATTTGTTATTGAAGTAGGTAGGACACAATGTCGGACTAAACTTAAACCTAAATTCATAGGCTTGGATCCAAAGAATCTTGAACTATTTAGATCAAGTGGGTAGGACCTATGTAGCCTTGCTATATCCACATAATTTAAACTAGGGCTACTCTTTAACTTCCTTAAGATTCTCTTCTAGTCATGGCTTAATCACAAGCAAGTAGTAACATTGATCGGATCGGTACATACTAAACAGTATTTAATCAAATTAATAAAAAATTGATGATATTTAATCGAACTAATAAAAAAATAATGACGATAACCCATACAACTTGATATCATCATCATAGTTCATTTTTATCTTTATATCCTATCATGTTTTGATATCGAAATCGATATCAAACTGATATTTGTAAAGATTAATTGCAAGAACAAAGTTGTGGCAAGATTTCCGAAACGATGAAGCAAGTTGGCAAAAGGATTGTGAGAGCCCTAAGTGCAGAAATGTGAGAACCCATTGACCCTGAAATGGAGGTGATTAAATAGAGATTGTGTCAGTTTAATTTTGACCCTGGTATTAAATATTCTTGAGATGAAGCCCACAACATTAAGCTTCAGATTTAGGATGAAGGAAAATTAATATTACTTGCATTGCCACATCTCTTACTATATGATTCGTAGACAGAGAAGCATTGTTAATGAGCATGAAGCTTAATTAGTTGCCCAAGCTTAATCATTTGGGCATTGCACAAGCAAAATCTAAAAATATAAATAATGAGAGAATTTTATAATTTAAAATAAATAAAATATTAAAAAAATTCGGTTTCATTGGCCGGTAGACACGAACCCCACAATTTGAAGAAAAAAATGATAGAGTTTATCTACTACAACCAACAAAAAGTTATAGATGATAAAAGATTTTGACAGATAAATAAGATTATATGATTCTATGATTTTAAACTTATCTTTATCGGTTACTTTTAACAAAAAAAAAAATCACTTCTAATCTGATTCAATGTGAGTTTATTGATGGGATCTAACTTAATTTGTCTTCGAACTTTGTTTATGTCGACAAACTAATTGTTAGGATCGAGTTGGCACTAAGAGGGGGGTGAATTAGTGCTTACGTAAAATTATGTCGATAATTCGATAACTCGAAACTTCCTACGATAAAACCATATCAAAAAATATTTAACTTTAAAAACATCGTAAAAAAGAAAGCATTAATTGTCGGCGATACCACCGCCCATACCTTCTGGGAGGCTAAGCCTCAAGCGGTTATCGCCCACCCTAGGTGGTGCCACCACCGGGCATAGCTTCAAGTGGCTGAGTGGACCATCCATCCGGCCCAACTCAGCCCTAACTTAGGCCCAATGGGCCTTAATTGAGTTGGCCTAATTCTAACCCAATTATAATTTAAAACTACTTTGATCTAGATAATTATTACAAAGCATTAATCACATGTTATCCGGCGTGTCAATGGTTTATCAGCGTTTCGTCCAATCCTTTAATGCATCGTCCTCTTTTGTAACCTTTTGCCTAATCGACATGTTGACCTCTGCAACTCCAATCTCCTTGGCGTAATATCAGTTTTTTAGGCTCGATGCCCGAACTCATGGCACGAAACCTTCTACCGACATGTTCCACTCTGGCCTAACATTAATTCTTCCTATTTTAATTATCTCTTCATGATCGAAGCTAGTCCTGTGTTACTTAAAATACAGATTAGATCATAAACTCTATCAATTGGTTTCATAATCAAAATCTGAGATTCAACAATCTCTCCCTTTTTTATGATGATAATCAATTGATAACGGAGTTTAAACCAAACTCCCCCTATTAATATGCCATATTGATAGAAACATAAATTTAAAAATAAATTATGAATCGAAGCAACATATCATCATAAAATTATGTATAATCAAAATTTCAATGCATCATTCTATGTATGATTATCATTATAATTTCTCCCCCTTTATCATCAACAAAAAGAAGAAGTGCAACTATCAATATTTAGAGATATGCAAGCTTAGCGATTTAGTAAATTTTTCATCACTTTAGAATATACAAGCTAGTGAGTTTTTTTTTTCTCTTTTGAGAAGTGTAAGCTAGCAATTTTTGCTTCCTTTGCAATGTTCAAACTAGCCATTTTTTAGAATATAAAGTTTAGCAAAGTTTTTGCTTCTCTTCGAATAGCAACTTTTTACTTCTCTTTATAATGTCCCAGGACCTTTTTTGCTAATTTTTGTAATGCCCAAGCTAGTAAGGCTTTCTGCTGTGTGCAAAAGTTTTACCTTTCTTTACAAGCTAGCAATTTATTTTTCAATTTTCTCTTCCTCTTAGTTATTGTCAAAAGAAATGATTCAATAATGTAAAATATTTCAATCATTACATTACATGAGGCATACAAGCCATAAATACAAAGAAATTATGTCATGAAAGATATAATATCAAAGATCATGAAGGATTAAGTCACGAATACCAAACGACATGATTTACTTTGACAAATCTCCCTTTTAGTAAATAACAAAAAAAAACCTTAAGAAATCAAAGATCTTGATTTTTTAAAAAAACCTCAAGTATTAAATATCGAGAATTCAAGATCATGATATACATAAAGACTTTCCTATAGCAAAAAGAGTCATGAGATAATACATAAAGGATCTCAATTCATGTATAATATATCTTAAATCATTATGAAGCATAAAAAATTTAAGTTATAATACCGATAAATCAAAAGAGAAATCATGATTTATTTGGATAATTCTATTTAATAAAATGAATGAATCATGGTGAATGAACTTGATTTATATAAAAATCTCAAGTTATAATTATCAAGATATAAAGATCATGATTTGGTTAATAACTTATTCAAATTCATATCATCAAAATCACTTTCATAGTTCAAGAGATTCAAATAATAATATACATGGATTGAAAAACTTGATAAGCTTTAGAAATAAAGACATTTTCAAAACAGATGCATTCCCCTTGTTTCAATTTATGTGATTTATTTCATATAAACATGTCTTTATCTTTTATGTCAAATAAAAACATGTGTTAATATTTAAAAAATAAAAAAATAAGCTTTATCATGAAAATCATCAAGATAAACATTTAAGCATTCATATAATTATTCTTATTTGGTATGCAAGCATTAGATTTAAATTTATATCACTTATTACACAAATACTTAATGAGTTATGTGAACTATCAAAGCATCTTCAAAGATTTAATTTGTTAATAATCATTTTAATTCCAATTATATTTCTTTTATTATTGTTTATTATATTAATACATTTTCCTTCTTGAGTGAATCTAACTCATTATATTTAGTGTAACTAGTTAACATGCAATTGTCATGCTCATTTTTAATTTTTCAAAATCACCATAAAGAAAAGCATGATTTTTTTATATTTTTTTATTTCTTACTAACTAATTTAAAAATAACTCATGAGATGGATCAAGTAATATCATAGTAAGACAAAGGAGTTTTGGTTAAGTCACTTACCTCGTTGTCGAAAGCCACCAAGGCGTAGTTCGCCACTTTGTCTTTGTTGGTTTGCTCTTCATCTTCGGATGTACTTGATTCGTCCCAAGTCATCTTGAGTGTCTTCTTCTTCTTTGATAACTTCTTCTTCAATTTTGTACCCTCATCTTTGGAGTGTCATGGCTTCTTGCATTCATAGCAAGTGGTTGTATCCTTTTTTAGTTCATTTTTGTTCTTAGTTTCTTGTTTTATGATTTTTTTGAATTTTCTTGTCAAAATTTCTATCTCATCATTATCATCACTTGAGTTATCACTTAAGTGATATTTTTTTGTTCTTAGTGTCATATCCTTCCTATTCTTTGGAAGGTTGTTCTCATATTCGTCTTATACTATATAACTCATTTTATAGGTCATTAAAGACCCAATAAGTTCTTCAAACGAAAAATTATTTAGGTCCTTTGCTTCCTTAATGACAATTACTTTTGAATCCCATTTTTTAGGAAGAGAACGTAAAATTGTATTCACAAGTTTAAGATTAGAAAAATTTTTACCAAGTGCTTTAAAACTATTGACGACATCCATAAAACAGGTGTACATCTCTCCAATGGTTTCGCTTGGTTTCATACGAAATACTTCAAAATAATGCATCAAAAGATTAACTTTAGAATATTTAACCCTACTTGTGCCTTCAAGAGTGTGTCAAATGTCATATGTAGTTTCACAAGTCAAAATATGATTAAACTCGTTTTTATCCGAAGCTCAAAATAAAGCATTCATAGCTTTCGCATTTAAAGAAAATATTTTTTTTTCAAAGTCATTCCATTCATTCATAGGTTTAGAGAGGGTTTGAAAACCAAGTTCAACAATATTTTATAAATCAAAGTTCAAAGAAAGCAAGAAAACTCTTATCAGAGTTTTTCAATAAGTGTAGTCCATCCCATTAAACATATGAGGACAAGTGATAAAAAGACCCTTTTGAAAGCCAAAAAAAGCCATCTCTTATATGTTAATCCAATCGAGAAAAACTAGCTCTGATACTAACGGTTAAGATCAAGTCCACACTAAGAGGGGGGGTGAATTAGTGCATACGTAAAATTACGTCGATAATTCAAAACTTCATATGATAAAACCGTATCAAAAAATATTTAACTTTAAAAACCTTCATAAGAGTGTGCAGCTAAAGTATTGAGGAAGTAAAGCAGTTGCAAAGTAAGTAAATGACGACAAAGAAAGAAAGCACACCAATTTATAGTGGTTTGATCGTGGTGACCTATATCTACTACCGATTCCTCTTCCGTCAAGGCCATCGGTATCTAATAACAGTCTTCCTTCAATGAGTGAGGACCAACTACCCTTACAACTCTATTCTCCTTTTGATATGCTCAGGAGAGAACCTTGACACCCCCACTCACTCATTTCTTAAACAAAATCAATACTTAAACTAGAGGAGGAGAACTCTCACAAGATTACAATAGAGTTTTCCCTTGTTCTTGTTCTTAGTCCTTTTTTTTTTTAGCAAGGATAAGAAGGGTATTTATATGCCCCAAATGAATTCAAACTTGGAGCCACAACTAGTCTCATCCTAGGTCTTTGGGATATTGACAGTACCATCGCTTGACACTTTGATACTGGGTAGTACTATCGCCCAGTCTAATGATACTACCATTTGATAGAGCCTCGGAGACTGGGCTCTGGCGATACCATCGCTTGGCAGCATTAACTGTCGACGGTACCACCGCCCAAACCTCCTGGGAAGCTGAGCCTTAAGCGATTCCACCGCCCATCCTGGGCGATGCGATCGCTCACCCTGGGCGGTGCCATCGCCTAACATGGCTTCAAGTGGCTGAGTGGATCATCCATCCTGCTCAACTCAACCCTAACTTTAGCCGAATGGGCCCCTATTGAGTTGGCCTAATTCCAACCCAATTATAATTTAAAACTACTTCGATCTAGACAATTATTACAATGCATTAATCACATATTGTCTGGTATGTCATTGGTTCATTGGTGCATCGTCCTCTTTTGCGGCCTTTTGCCCAATCGATATGTTGACCTCCTCAACTCTGATCTCCTTGGCGCAATATCCGCTCTTCTAGGCCTGATGTCCGAACTCATGGCACGAAGTTTTCTACCGACACGTCAACCGATCCTCTGGCTCGACGTCCAATCTTCTGACATGTTCCACTCCGGCCCAACATTAATTCTTCCTGCTTTAATTGTCTCATTCATAATTGAAGCTATTCCTACGTTACTCAAAACACAGATTAGATCATAAACTCTATTAATTGATTTAATCATCAAAATTCGAGATTCAACACTAATAAGGGACAATATATGTCTCATTATTTCAGTTTGGATACCACGCGATGGTCGAATGTGATAATTGATCAATGATATTTTTCGCATCAAGATTTAATCTCTATTGAGTCCTAGCTAACCCTACTATCACAATCTTCTTATAAATCAACAATCCTATGGATTTTGATAGGGCAAAAAGATTTTGACAGAATAAGATTCTAAGATTCAAATTTTATTTTTATCTGTTACTCTTAACAAAAAGGAAAAAAATCATCAATTCATTGGAATAGAATTGATCTGATCTAAACATAGTTCAACACAATTTCATTGATCGAATCTAATTCAATTTATAATAAATAATGATGAGGTTTGATCTCGATTAACCCTACTATCACAATCTTCCCATAAATCAACAATCCTTTGGATTGCAAGTATCCCACAATGAGCCCAAATACATCCAACTTTATGTACTCATCAAATGTTAGGCACTCAACCACAACATAGTGTTGTCCCATAACTTGAAGTGCTTCAATAATTGAGATGTCTTGTACAACATAGGTTTGGGTGGAAACACATAGCAAGATGAAGTTTGTTGAGATGTCCTTTCTAATAGGAGAAGTGAACATTTAGGATGGTCCTAAATGCCTTGGGCATTGGTTGGTGAGCTGCACCAAGACACTTTTTCTCTCTCCCTCTGATGGATAGACCATGGTTTGATTTTGACAATACAAATTGTGGATGGCCTTGCAGGATCATCTGTCACTGCCACATTGCTTGTAAAGAGAATTAGTTAGAAATTATCTGTTTTAATTTCATGAGAGGAAACAATTTTGGCTCTGCCATTAACTATTCTTGAAATGTGCAAGGTTTGGATTCAGAGTGGGGGAATGCTTGCAGTGACTTCCTATCAACATCAATGCATATCAAGGACACAAAGTTCTTATTAGAGTTGGTTTTTTTCTAAAGCAAATTTTGTCAATCTAGAATTATATTCACCACAAGTTTTCATCTGTCTCTCATTTTCACATAGGTAATGGAAGACAGAAGTCTCTCCTACACAAGGTTAATTTTTTCTTTTCAAGAATGCAAATATATTTAAGATTTCAAGACCAAGAATATATACAAATCATGTAAAAGAGAAGATAACTCAGGTGAAAAGATTTCTCTCATAAAAAAAAGAACAATTATATCTAACATATATTTGAAAACAGTTCACTTTGCTTGTTGATTATATTCACCAAAACAGTGTATTATATAAAAAGAGGTTTAGCATCCACAATTGTGTAAAAAATATTCTATGATGGAAACTAACATTAATTTTTCTTAACATTTTATTTATGTTGCTTTGACATGCATGATTTTTTCAAGAATTAGTCTATAAATTGTTGAATGAGCATGTACTTACAACAATAGTTTGACCTGCCCATAAGTCTACATTATAAAATGCATAAATTATGTAGTTTAATAGCAACTTTACATCATCTTGTTGGGTCAACATGAACAAACTTGAACAATTGCTTCAAGCAATGGGTCATGACTTCAGCAGGCAGCATAATCTCATCTCCACTATTACAACTTGAATATAGAAGATTAAAACACAATAAGACAGCACAATCATAATCATCCTAAGAGATGCATGTCTCATTGTCCCTAATTATCCTAATAGCAACTTTGCATCATCATGTTGGGGTGTGGGGTATATCTCCCCCTACATTAAACAAATTGGGATACATGGTGATTGAACAACATATGGGCCATTACTTTGACTTTAGTTGTATCTTATGCATGTCAAGTGCTAATTGCTACAAATCTTATTTGGGGTGCAATACATGTAATGTGATTATCTTGAACACACCTAAATCACCTGCCTTTTTATATCTCAACTATTTCAAGATGGTCCAAAATATGATCCATATTTGTTACATGGAGGACTGAGTTGTGCTTCTTCCTTGCAACCTTTGTCAATTGTTTAGTGTTGATAGTGAATCATAATGGAAGTAGAAAATATATATAGCAATTATTAGAAAATATAAATATGAAATAAACTGTACTTTGCTTGATAAGATTGTTGGTTAATATTGTAGCCTGTGTTGGGTCCATAAACAGGGAAATTATAGCTGACAATGATCCTATAATTATCATTCCTAATTAATTAGATTATACACAACTGTGAAAAGAAAAATAAATACTCAAGTCGAATTGGAATCATTCCAAATGACCAAATACTGAGGTTTGGTAGCTTCCATTACCATAACACTCTCAAAGGACATCAAATCATTAATACAATTAAGATTCAAGTGGCCTACCCCTCTCCAAAACCTATCATCTCATTCCAAAATAGTATATTACTGTTTTTCTTTATTCAGAAAAAATATTCTAGAGAGAAAATAGAAAAGAGAGAGAGAGAGAGAGAGAGAGAGAGAGAGAGAGAGAACTGTGGGTGTTGAAGGCTAACAAAAATAGTTCTAAAAGTTTCTTGAGACAGATATCAGAGGAGTAATCTTCTTTCGGAATGTATTGCCCGTACTCATTTATAGTCCAAAGACAAGTGTTGATTTCTTCAAGGAAGAAAAGGTTTAATTGGACGAAAAAAGATTCAATACAAATCACTGTCCTCTTGTTTGACATCATCCTTCAACACCTCCCAAAAGAATGGTTGTTGTTCATCTTCTTCTTCTGGGAGGTAACAGCTGATGATGATGATCATGTGTGGTTTAAAGCTCGGTAGGAAGAGGCAGCGATGGCTAAGAGAACAGTACTTACAACTACGTTTGTGCTGAGCCAGCAGTTGGCCGGCGCTCCATTGCAAAGCTTACAGAATCTAACTGACACGATCTACATCGAATCTTACATGAGGTTGATGTGTTGGACCGTTGGGAGAGGCTGTGCCGGGGCTTCGCCCGTCGGCGCGGCTCCGGCAGATGGGGCAGACCGGCGTCGTGAGCAGCCAAGGATCCACGCACTGCGCATGGAAGCTGTGGCCGCAGGTCGGCAGCAGCCTGCACCTGTCGCCTCCCCGGAAGCTCTCCAGGCAGACGGCGCAGTCAAGGGTGCCGTCCCGCCCCGCCCCGAACACGTAGCAGGGCAGCCGCTTAAGCCGGTCGGGCGACAGGCCGTGGCTGGGGCCGCCGCGCCTATCCCGGGCCGAGGTCGCCGTGGACCACCTCCGGAACGCCTTGCCCACGGTGCACACGTGCAGCACCACCAGCACGCCGACGCCGGCCAGCAGCATCGCGGCGGAGACTGCCGCGGCCGCCGCCGTGACCTGGGCCGCAACGGACAGTAGCCTGACGGTCATCGCAGCTGCTGCCCGCCTAGATTTGCACAGCAGGGCCTAGTTACTCTGCGATCCAGCTGCGGACGCCGGCGGAGGAGGTGGGAGGCAGAGAGCGAGGGGCCGATGCGCAGAGTCGATTTGGGCAGCACACATATAGGCCTTGGTTTCCTGGCTTCCTACTCCCGGTAGATCCCAGCCGTTCATCGCATCAAGATTCGTACGACGCTCTTCGGATGACGCTCGACAGCCACACCTACCCAGTTTCACATACGTCTCATCGATCATATGTGGAACAAGCATGAGGGCTCAGTTGACTCAAACTTTATAGTGTCTTTGTAGATTGTTGTCTGTATGATCAACTTATTTTCTTTTGTTTTGCATAATTATTTTTTTATTAGATAAAATATTATATTTGATCTTTCATATTTATTTTAGATTTATCATATGATTTAATGTTAAACCAATAAAATTCTCCCTATATAATTTTATTTTTATTCTTCTTTCACATGACTTTATGGCCGTTTGATCCATCTACCGATCAAATTCGATCATTGCTCCATCGAATTTGATCCATCTTCCACAAGTGTATGATTCACTTGAATCGTACAACTTGAATCGAGTCCCAAATCACATGTCGTGTCTCCTAATTTGATTGGTCGATGCCACTCAAGACAAGCGTCGAAGTGACCTCTCTTGTCGTCACTTTCCATGTATGATTCACGAACATAGATCAACACCGTGAGATAGATATTACGAGAGAACGAAACGATACCTTCTCTCACTAAAATAATTAATGGAACGAGAATGCGAACGAAAACAGGTAGGTAGGGATGCATGAACAGGGAGAAGCCTCTAGAGTATATGACACTTGTGAATCACGTGATGCAAAATATTATTTATTTATGTTTTCGTCTTGCTGTATAAGATTAGACCTCCTTGACTTTGTATTATAAGTATATGATTAAGACTTCGATGTATTCCCCAATAATTTTCTCGCCAGTTAATGTATATTCTAATATAATAATATTTTCTTTTTTTGGATCGAGATCCTTGCACGGGCACCAAGAAATAGTGCTTGTAATAAGAATAGCACTCGTGATCCATGCGAAATTAACATCGTTGTCATGTGATACGTGGGCTCGATTTCGAACGTTGGAAGAGAACCGAAGATTTCCAGATGCTTGGTGTTGTTGGGTTTTGTCGTCGACGGTTGTTGAGACAGCTAGATTTGAATGACGTGAGAATGTTCGAAAATTCATACTGGTAGTTTTGACACAAATGAGGTGGTTCCGAGATTATCTTCACGTAATCTTAATCATTTCGATGTGATCTTGAGGTTGGGTTAGGAGTGTTTTCGAACACAATTTAAGTTGATTCTTAAATGATTTTGTAATATAAGAGGATTAATTATAGAGAAATTCAATCTCTTGGATTAGTATTAGGGGGTTAATTTTTATATTTATTCAATCGAAAGAATCACTTATAACAATTGTAATATCTTTCCATTTATATTTCGTTAATGGGGGTGACAGACGTATAACGATTATAACATTTTCCCTATGATGTTCTATCAATAAAGGTAACATATTTATAATGATCATAATGTTTTTTCATTAATATTTCATCAATGGGAACGATAAGTTTATAATGATTGTAATGTTATTTCCCTCATGTTTTGCTTGCAGGGATTGATCAAGAGAGAATAGACCCGATCAATCATTCATAGATTATTGTTTGTAGAGGCCGATCAAGCCAGCCCAAATGATCTATTGTAAACCATCGTTTATAAGGTTGACATGTCATATCTTTCTTTATATCATCAATGTCTTGTGGGCGATGACTAAGTTCTTGTTTTTTTACGTTAGCGTCTTTGTGATGACCAATTGGAGGAATGAGATTGATTATCAGAATATTTTTTTATCATTTGATGGTATAATTAACTTAAGTCTAATTCATTTTACATGTAAATAATTGGTTTTATATTAATTTTTTTTAATAAAAATGATGAAGGCTGTATCAAACGCCTGACCGAATCTTGATGCGACGAACTTTATCATGGTCACCACCGGTTCTGATTTGGTCCGGACATGGATCGACGGCTCCGATTGACCGCATCGATGTCGATGGGACGGACCACCACGTGTCGTCCCATGAGTTGGGGGGTTTCCCTGTCTCATTTGCGACGGGAAACACGGGATTCACCGTAATCATGCCTCCGGTCGGTCTAGTCTACGGTCTGGAAGAGAGAATCTTGTGTTCCTTGCGTCAGGCGAGACAGGTGATCCGTATCCGTCACGTGAGCTCACGGGACCCTTGTCGGGATCTAAAACTCCTCGCCGATGGTAAAAGGACCATGGTCACCGGTTTCCGAATCGAACCTCCTCCGCGGCTACCCGCCGTAACCTATGGTCAGACAGAGCGCGGGGCCCTTTTGTGGGTCCCGCCTCCTTTAATCTTACCTCGTGCGGGCAGCGAAGTATGCCTATGTATTATCTATCAATCATCTACCCCCCCTGCCCGTTTATCCCGTCCGTCTCTCCTCCCCCATCAAATCGGATCGCCCGCCTCCCTCGTCGCCGTCGTCATCATCATCGCATTCCCTTTTTCTTCTTTCCTCCCAGATCTGATATGCTATCCTCCTCCTCCTCCTTGCTTCCGAATCGAATGAGCTCTGGATGCAGCGGTTTATCGATCTCTTCCTGGCCTTGTTGGTCTCTCTTCCTTTCGTGGTGGTGGGGTTTGATCGGTTTTTGTCTTGCTTCTTGAGGTTACAAAGCGGGAACCGGTCGATAAACCTCTGCATCCGGGCGTCCGCAGCCACCCATTCCCCAGCCTCTCCTTTCCTTTCTTTCTCTCTTAATCTTTGCCGTGGATGACTAATGACTGAGGTAGAGAAAGGTACCAGATAGCTGTTGCCGCTTGGTTTGGTGTGACCTAGTTGACGCGTGATCTTGCGGGAAGGGCATCGGTCTGGTGCTTGATTTTGCAGATCCGGTGGTAGGTGTTTCGCAGGCGTCTTCTTATAAATCTTCTAGTGTCATTGGTGTTTAGATTGGAACGTAGTTAGCAGAATGCTTGAGTTATGCTAATGCATGCGGTCACTCATCTCTTCTTTATGCCTTTCATTTTGCGTAGTTGTCTTTGATTTAATTCCTATTTAAATTGTCATTCAATCTAACCCCAATGCTCAAAGTGTTCTTGTTGTGTGTAGATGCAAGTGGTTAGTTCAATGTTCATGTTGAATCTTCTCAAGTGGCATCTATCCTTCATGTTCTAGGCAGGGGAAGAATAGAAATTTCTTTTTAGTATGGAGGCTGGCTGTTTTGATTAGTTTGTCAATACCAATTTTTCGGAATACATTCCGAAATATGAGGAATGAATGGGGGAAATGAAGTAAAGTTGATCAAATTAATGTGACTGAGAAGCATATTCTGATGCTTGAGATGTAGTCCATATTTTGATAATTGAATGCCCAGCTACGTAACCATTTTAAAGAAATAATTTAAGATCCATAGGAACCGACCAATGTACTATTCAGTGTACTTCTTTCATGTATAGATCACAACACAAAGATAATAAGGATTGTGTTTGACGGTGTTGCTTGGTAACAAGCTCCATTGGAAGCATTATCTTTTTGGAGGGTAACTTCACCTAAGTTGTAAGATCATTTGTTGCTTTTCATGTTTTGGTGAAATCGTTGCTGCATCTTTGAAGGACACAAGGAAGTCCATTGTTGGACAATTGGGATTGAAGGAATGGAAACCTCTATATCATTATGTTTTGACACTGGAAACCTCTGTATCATTATGTTTTGACACTTGTAGGTTTATTTCTAATTCTGTATAGAGTAATCAGCAATTTCAAAATGTATATTTGCATAGAGAAATGCATACAGTAACTGCACTCTTAATATAAGAGCATAAGATAATAATCTTATATTTCTTTCTGTACTATACATGCTGAAATATAATGGTGCTCATGAACATAGAGGCCCATGGTTGGTGGTTTATGGTGCATAAATCTTTGCATTAGGTGATGTTGATATATATAAAACTTAATCACATGCTTATAACTTATTTACCTGCGCATAACATGTACAGTTGGAAATGGTTATTTGACAGTCATTATTTTAGATTGAATTCTTGTCACAAAATTGGAAACTGTTTGCTTTTGTAAACTGGGATTCCATGCATCTAGGACATCGAACGTAGTTTTGCTGAGCTTGTGCCGGCCTGTGACTTTTGGTAAGACAGAACAGTATCCTTGATGAATTGTATGTACATGGTGCGTGCAAGCAATCAATATTCCAGAGGTATACTGACATTTGTGTAATCCCACTTAAGGTTCGTTAATTAGGCCTGGATAGCGCCCATATGCAACTGAAAGTGTGTAGTCCATATATCAGTTGAGGTTAGACAGACACAATCAGAAACTGATATCTGGATTTAAACATGGTGATAGCAAGTGATATCAAACCATCTCCTATTTTTATCTCTATTTTCTTTCCTGGCTAGCTATACTTAACCTTGACACTGGCACACCTTAGTACTTTTTAAATATGTATTTTTTGGTTTACTGGTACATTGTGATAGGTGTTTGAAACACGAAAACAGTTAATTGTAGTCTTTATAGGTAAAACGTCATGCTATTGCCATGTCTACAGTTAGATGCACAAGTCTCCTCTTCGTTTTCCCTTTCTCTTCCTGTATACTATTATGAGATGGGACATTTCAGCATGTTGTTGTTGTTGTTTCATACTTTTATAAATCTTGATGATTATACTTTTGGTATAATCCTTCATTTATCTTTAGAATGACATGTAGAACAGAGCCTGACTAATTATACGGGTGGTCCTGTTCTTTTACAATGTTATTAGTGCTTTAAATCGTGAATACTTTATAATTGAGAACAATTATTCATTCTTGGCTCCTCCTCTAGCAGTTGATAGTAGATCATGGCCTTTTTGGTATTTGGTGTTTGTTATGAAGGAGTTCACTCGAACTCTATAGAAACTATACTCTGTTGTTAGTGTTGGAATAAGTTTGTGAGATATTCCATATGAAAGAACTTTTCTTGCTTCAAACTGAACCTTTTGGTGAAAATTTAGGATTTAGCTCGAGCTGTCATATTTGAACAAAGAGCAGCTGAATCTTTTGTTTGATTTGCTGTTTGGGTTTTCTACAAAGCACTAGATTTTGGAGTCAAAACGCTGAAAGAGGATCTTATTTTTTGGTTCTTTCTATACTAGGGGCCATGAAGAATTTGAATTTGAAGGGTGTGATTGTATTTCTTTCAATGATTGAGATCAACGAGAAAATTAAGTTCCACCATCTGCAACTTTCTCTTCCTCACCCAATAAGTTACCAAGGGATTCTTCCTTTGGCACCATGCCTTGTGGTTAAGATGCAGCGGTAAAAAAATCTACTGCTGCTCAAGATAACTTAAGCTGAGACTTTCTATTAGCTCAATTGAAAAATTTGCAAAGATAATTATGCTAGGAGATGATTTCTTTGATTTTGTAATGCTGTGTATGTCACCCATCTATATCAGGCTAACTTCTACGGATGACTCATTGGCTTTCTGCAAGTGGCAGTTTTCTGTTTGAACTCATACTCATTCTAATTTCATGCCAGTACTGTAGCAACCATGTTTTGCTGAACAAAATTTCAATTCTGGAACACTCGAAAAGTAAACAATTAGTCAACAGCAAGTAAGTATATTGGAGGGGCATCTGATATTCTTAGAAGATTCGTTCTCTGTTTATATAATGGTCCGGTTATTGTTTACCCTTTTCTCTGTTATGGAATTATCATAATTTCAGTATGAGTCGAAGATGCAACGCTATATGATAGTTTATACTGCAGAACTCTCTAATGAAACTTTATGTTTGTTGTGTTCAATACAATGTAAAAAGAGCACCCTGCAAAAGAGTTCCCAACTTGTTAGGTACAAGGAATCCGGTTCTCAATTATAGTTCCTGGCATGGCTTTCTAGGGTTAACAGGTTCCTTGCCTTGGCTGCGGATAGCTACTTTTCTCTTTCTCTTCCTTTTTCTTTCTGTTTGGAAGGAGTCTTCTGCACATGTTCATTATGATGTAATATCTGTTGGACAATGTTGATGTTTGAGTTACACAGATACACCACATCTAAGACCAATGTTGATGGTTGATGCAGCTTAATGATTCCTGTTGGATTCTGTATTATCGGGATTATGAGCTTTTTAACAAGTATCATTGATCAATCACACTGTATGTCTGTGTGTCAGTGTTCTTTCCTCTACATTTGTTTTTGGTCCAACAAAATAATCCAATCTTGAAGCTGCAACAGAAGAACATTCCACATATAAACAGTATGGTATGAGGTCTGGATAAAGAAACCAGCCCAAACTGAGACAGAAATAATCTCTTGGAGCAACACTGATTTATCTCTTACTTTTTATTTGCAGGAATTCATGTGTCAAAAGATCAAGTCCGTTTGATGAACAAAAGCGGCATGAGATCGAAACTGACAGCCTATGGTCAATCAATAAAGAGTTTCTACTTGTTCTCAGAGTTCAGATGATCTCTTCATGTTCTTGGCGTTGGTTTAACTTGCTGAATTCCAACCTATGAACAATCCCGAAAGAAGTCTTTACAAAACTCAAGATGGTATACATCTTTCAGATGTTCCTTTCACCGTATAGGAGGAAAGAATTCTTTGGAAAGGAAAAGAATAGAGAAAAAAAAAAAAAGAATCACAATCTTGATAGCCTGTTTTTTGCAATATCCAAAGCAAAAATAAAGGCCTCATAACAAATTTTAATTATGATTATTATTTTTTAAAGATAATTAATAAAAATAAGATTTGAATTTAGGACCTTACGATATATTATCAAAATTATTATTATTATTAATTATGATCAGTCTTTAAAACTAACTTTTGGTTATTAAAAAAAGAAAAAAAAAGAAAAAAGGAAATTAAGTCAGAAGCCCACATGTTGAAGTAGAAGTCGTTTGGGTGCGAAACGACTGGCCCTTCCCTCACTCTCTGTTTTCTTAAAAATGGCTTTTTTAAGCCAGGGTCGCCACCGCCTTCCTCTTCCCCTGGCCTACAAACCCTACCGACCCTCCTCTCCCTCGCCCCAGTTCTGCCGTAATCGCGTCCCTCTGAAACCTTTCAAGAATATCTGGTCGGTCCATGAATCATTTTCCCTCTCCCAATTCGCTATTCCTGTTCTCCGTTTCCGCCCTAGGATTTCGGTCGGCGACGCTGAGGAGTGCGCCCATCGAGAACTGGGAGATGGGGGCGGGAGTTTGTTGGGTTCCGAGGATCTGGGGGATGAGAGCGAAGTGTTCAAGAAGACGCTGCGGCTGGTGGAGTGCGCCATGTTCGCGTCCGTCGCTGGCCTCGCCTACTTCTTGAGCAACTCTCTTGCTATCGAGGTCAGCTTGATTTGATGTTATAGAACCGTCGTTGGTTTGTCAATGGTAATTCTTTTCCTTGAATTTAGGTTTTCCGGTGTCTTTTGATTTAGCTGGGAAAGTTGTTCTCTTTGTTAGTTATATGTAAAAAAAGTCATATTATGCGAAAAAGGATCAGAAGTGACAATATTTGTCTTCCACTTTACATTGAAATATGTGAAAAGAGTCCTACCATATATTACCAGTTTATGCACAAAATTTTTGGGTAATAAAATGAGAAATAGTGAATTGTGACATACTCTGATGGATGCATCTGCCATTTGAAAGATCTCTATAGCATTTTAATGCCTGCTTCTGTACATTTTCTGCCTTTGCATCTTGGTTTTTTGTTTTCGGGTTGGCTGGTGGGTTGGTATTCTACTGTTACAATATTTCTGTTTGGTCCAGATTAAGCTGATTTTGGTGCTTGCCATCTTCATTTCCTGCTACTTGTAACTTCAAAGTCCACCATTGCTACATTTGATATGCTTAAGCATTACAATCTGGAGGCCTTTTCTTTTAGCTTTTGCATGTCATATCATAATTTCATCTTTACTCTATTGCTATTGGTGCCCTCTAACCTTTTGACCGTGATATTAGAAGATTGTTTATGTACATGAACACACTCGAATTCATTTGTAAACAAAGTTTTAGAAGTTGAGCTGTTCAGGGGAAACATTTAACTCTGTAGACATTGTTTCCTGCAGAATTACTTCAGCTGTTTCTTTTCCTTGCCTATAGTGATCTCTTCAATGAGATGGGGAGTGGCAGCCGGCAGAAAGACCATGGTACGTCTCTAGGCTCTTTACCTGTAGTGTAGTACTTGTTATGATTGTAGCTTTTGTATTGAGTTCTTATTTAAGAGCCTTCTTTTATTCTTTTGACAGGTGGCTACAACTATGCTATTGCTTACTCTATCAGGTCCAGTAAAAGCATCTACGTACATGGTAACTATTTTTTAGATTCTTATATTATAATAATTTCCTGCATTTTCCCTTTCCTTTAGTTCTAAAACTTGTGAACTTTAATCCATCTTGTCCTCTCTATACCGTTATTAACTAAAGACTTATATCTTCATGTATATTAGTGGCTTGTTGAGTCTATTGCATTCCCTCATTTATTGTGGAATGAAAGCTATTTAAGTACTGCTCAGTTAAAGCTATATTATAATCATGGAATCCAAAAAAGTTCTCAGAAAGGGTGATCTAACAAGGTGTTACAGCATAGTTTCAGTTAACCCATAAAGCTACTTTCTGTTGCTGTTTCTGTGTGAAATAACCAACAAATATATCTTCTTAAGGTTTTTTTTTTTTTTTTTTCTTTGCATTCTCTTTAGCTCTTCTTATGTGAAATCAATAAGATGTGCTATGTGTCTCTCTTCTCTCTCTCTCAGAAAGAAACCTACATCCTTGATTTAACTTGGTCTGCTTCTGATAAGTTTGGCAGTTCAAGATTTGTTGTGCACTTGAATATCATTAACAATCTTTCGTTCTTCTATGTTTTCTTTTTAGACTTGTTTTGGTTGAATCTGAGCACAAATATAATCAGTTGATTGGACAGAATTCTGGAACCTTTTGCTTGTGGGTTGTTCTTCTCGGTTCTCTTTTCCACTATTGAGCTCCTTCCTCATAATAGTGAATGAATCATGACTTGGTGTTGGTCTTCTATTTCTAGATTTAGGATCAGTTGATTGACCATAGATGTGAAAGCTGTAAATTAGCCTGTCTACTATGGTAGAATAATGAAAAGATGGAAGTTGCTAACTATGTTGACCTAAGGCTAGTGTTCATTGTGGAATAAAAATGAACCAATAGTACAGGTTCTTCTGTGGACCCTCTTATGCAATTTATATTCCGGACCAGTAACTATAATGTAGCTGCAACTAACCAAGTATGATAATGGTCTGCACACTGGAAATGATGATGGAGGCTTAACTTTATTTATTGCAAAAAGAATATTAAGTTTGAGTCATATATATGCTTTTTCATATGAGACTATATTGAATATGAACAAGAGGCAATTGAAATCGAAGGCTTCCCTGCCAGCGATTGCTGATAAGTTTTTTTTTTTTTTTTTTGAAGCACCTGTTTATTGAGTTTCAATACGAGAATGTCTAGTCAAAGTGTTAAAAGGACTAAATAATTATGTCAGAGATGCAGCTCCAATTTAAAGTACTAACTTGCACACGAACACCTATTAATTTTTGCATCATCAAATTGGAATATTTCATGACAGTGTTAACACATCTAAACAAACACCTATCGGCTTTTGCATCTGCAGCTTGAGGATCCATTCTCGTGTTTATTCAATTTTTTTCTTTATTCTATCAAAAAATTGTTGTTTTTAGTATTTATGCGCATCCTTTTCTGTCTGCAGCTTATGCATGGAGTAGTTGGTCTGGCTATCGGCACTCTGTGGAGGTATGACACCATGCAAATATATTATTTAATATTCTGTAGATATATCCTCTGCTACACTTAATCTCTCAAAAACATCATTCTATTTCATGTGTAACTGCATCATACCAGTGTTTTGATATTCTTGCAGACTTCGTTTTAATTGGATTACTTCGATTGCTCTTTGCACACTTGTACGGCCTGCTAAACCAACTTTATTCTGTTAGGTCAATGTTCCTGTAGAAAATTCAATGACTTTAACAGATAGCGTGTCTAAAACTGGATGCCAATTGGCAGGTTCGTGCACTGGGGGCTGTTGGATATGTCTTGTTATCGTCATTCTTAATTAGAGAAAACATACTTGCCCTGGTACTACTAAACACGACTCTGGGTCTAGTTTAGAAACTTTGATACTTTCAAAGCGAAAAAGAAAGGCTAACTTCTGTGCTTCTGCAGATCACAATCAACATTCATGCTTCTCTAACATATATACTCACGGCTATGGGAGTGAACACAATCCCATCAATGAATGCCATATATTTAATCTTTGGTAGCTTGGTGAGGTTCCAAAACTCTTGGTATCCGCAGCGACAACTAGTTTTCGAGATGTTCATGCACGGAATCATCATTAATGTTCATCCTCTCACTTGTCTTGTAACAGCTCCTCCTGAACTGTGGATTCTTTGTTCTCTTGCTGCACATTCTATATGCAATATTTCTTGCCAAGCTGGGACTAAAGGCTTCTTTGACACTTCCAGCATGGTTGGAGAATGCAATCTAACAGCTGCGTACAACTCTAGTGACTACCTGGCCTGGCCGTGACATTTATTTACATTATGTGTCCACAATATCCTTGTTGTATAATTCATTCTTCAATGTAACACATTCTAATTGCTATATTTGATTAGTACAAATAGAAGACCAAATCTTAAATGCCACACCAGTAGTCGTTGTTTTGGGTTAAATTCTATAGCACCATGCAAAGTAGGGTGTGCCAAATGCTTGCCCTCACTGCTCTTGTCACCTCGTAGAAGCTACATGTATCAGAACGGCTGTTTCCTAACCAGCAACAAATTATAACCCGATCAATCTAGTGACCAAGGAGCAGCTTCTGATAGGTCTGGCTTGAGTCTTGAGTCTTTGAGTACATTAAGAACTGAGACCGTAGCCAGATGATCATTCATGTGGCACATTGCTGTCTCCTTGTCAGCCCAACTAAATGAATTAATTGATGAGATCATAAGGCAGTAACATGTACTTATAACGAGATCATAAGGAGCAATTGTTGTTGTTGTTGTTATGATTGTCATCGCCAAATTATACAGAATCTAGTAAACCCACTAAACTATACTCGCCATCATACCCTAGGGATCATTAATATGACCTAATCCTTATTTAGCATGAAAAAAAAGAGAAAAACTTGGGTTGTGTTGACCTAATAGTGGACAATTATTAAGAGTTTGTTGACCATAATTGGGCCTCAATTTGCGTTGGCAGGATTTAGAATAACCGAAAAAAGGAGCTACTTTCAATCTTATATCGATTGTTTGACAAGAGAGAGTTGGGGGTTTAATTATAGATTAAACCTTATAGTTATAGTTATGAAAGTGAAATATCTAGGTTTATTTATCCTAACTTCGTCGATTTTATCAACGAAAATATGAAAACAAAAGACAAAAAGATAATGTTAACACTCCGGTTGGTGGTGGTGGATGGCGAATTTGTTGGGGGTCGCGAGTGATTATTATGGATGAGAAGAGCGACGACGAGAGATGAGGGCCACTTTGCATCTGCGTCGACGTCGACACCGATGTATGTTAGGATCGAGAGCACTAAGAGGGGGGGGTGAATTAGTGCAGCAGAAATCTTTCAGCGATTAAAAACGAAAGCTGCGTTCGTTCGATAAAGACTATTTTGATGCAAAAGCCGATTCTAAGATCACGTATGATCTTTACATTGCAGTTTACGTTTACGTTTTGATTCTATTTATAACTGCAAACTGTCTCCTGCGCTTTTACGAACGAGTTTCTAAGTTCATATCTTTTCAAAACTGTGTTTTAGACGTAAACTGCTTTTAAACGTAAAACTACGTTTAGACGTAAAACTGCGTTTAGATGCAAACTGCGTTTAGATGTAAAACTGCGTTTTAGACGTAAACTGAGTTTAGACGCAATCTGCATTTAGACGCAAACTGCATTTAGACGCAAACTGCGTAAACTGCGCTTTGACGCAAACTGTGTTTGGACGTAAACTGCACTTAATCATAAGTGATCTTAGAATCGGCTTTTGCATCAAGTTGGCCTTCGCCCGTCAAAAGGAGTGAAACTGTAAAAGG
>LVTN01001585.1:10695-52761 GCA_001649415.1 Musa itinerans
CTTCTGTCGACACGTCGACCGTTCCACTGGCCCGACGTCCAATCTTCTGACATGTTTCTCCGACACAACATGATTCTTCCTGCTTTAATTGTCTCATCCTAATCGAAGCATCCTGCGTCACTCAAAATGTAGATTAAAACATAAACACATATCAAGTGGTTTCATCATCAAAATACGAGATTCAACACGAAGCAAGCAGTACGTGATGTTGTACCTTTGCTAATCAGGGGAGTAGGCAGTAGAGATGATGGAGGAGATGATACAATCCCAGAGGTGACCAAAACTATCAAAGACTTACTCCAAGTTGGGGTGAACTTCCTGCATTCCAGAAGTTCGATGACATTGAGAAGGTGAATCATTGTAACTAACTCAACGCAAAGAGTGCAAACACTTCAAATACTTCAGAAGTGTGAGTAAAAAGCAGGTGAAGGCCAATAACTAGCTCAATACATGAAGTACAACTCTTGAGGAGGCAAGCGAAGTCAAGTAACCTTTGCCTTCTCAACTCTTAAGAGAATTGACGAAACCGAGTACCCCAATTCTCTTTTCTACCCAGCAGAGGAACAAGCAGGTGAAGGCCAATAACTAGCTCAATACATGAAGTACAACTCTTGAGGAGGCAAGCGAAGTCAAGTAACCTTTGCCTTCTCAACTCTTAAGAGAATTGACGAAACCGAGTACCCCAATTCTCTTTTCTACCCAGCAGAGGAACTCGGCACAGGTTCAAAGACCCTTCGAAGATAATGGAAGACAATAGTTGTCAAATCCTCACCAATGGTGATCAATGCTACTGAGAATAGATTATCCGCTTCATTTACGGTCAGAATGCTAATCAAAAGCGGAAGTGATGTGAATCTACTTAGAAGTGACAACTAAGTGAAAGAAGAGTCGATGGGCAAATGTTGTGGAGGAAGGACCCAAAACTTCAAAAGTTTACGAGGTGATGCTCGTTAAAGCTCTAACAAGTATTCACTCAGTTTAAGCAGCATAAGGCATTTGAGAGATTGATGTATAGTAATGATGATATTTTCTTTCATTCAAAGGTTCCGCAGGAACCATCAGGGATCAACACAACTCAACCAACCCTACACTAGAGTCAAAGTCATTGGCGAGTTGAAGCAGCATAGCAGATCAAAAGTTTGACTACTCAACAACAGCAGCGGAGAGCAGCTGGGAGCCAAGAGGCGCATTACAGCTGGAGCAGAAGATTGAAGGCTCGACAAAAGCGATGAGTTACAATGTCGACAAAGGCTTTAACGAGGACGTTGAAGGAATAAGTGGGGGAGAATGTCATAGACAAAACTGTAAACGAGGTGTTTTATGTAATGTTCATATATGTACATGTCTTTTGGTTTGTTCATGGTTTGCATAGCATGTAGAGGGATGGTCGAAGGCTTAAAAGTCCCAATTTAGTTTGGTTTGGTGGCCATTTTAGGCTTGTAAATAAAGGTTGTGTCAAGTGGACACTTGTGGGAGATCTCAGTCTATAGTGGACCATTTAAACCCTTTGTTGTGCAACCGTTCAGAGCTTGTAAAGTTTCTTTATAATTTGCATTGACTAAAAAGTGTTTACTGAAATGATTCTTTGTGGATCCTGAGTAAGGCGCTTTCTCTAACCCATTTTATCTTTTGTAGGTCCTAAGGGACCATGGGAGGCTTTGGGGAGGCTGACCTTTGTGGACGGACTTGCAAGGGTGCCGCACAACTTAGCCAAAACCAACTAAGTCCGTGACAACGCGGCGCCTCTGCACCATGGCTCCTCTGCACACAGGCGTAGCGGCCATAAGTGTCGCTGCCCCATGGTGCCTCTGCTTGCGGGCATAGCGGCCACAGGCGCTGCTGCCCCGTGGCACCAATGCATGCAGGCATAGCAGCCACAGGAGTCGTTGCCCCGTAGTGCCTTTACCTGCGGGTGCAGCAACTGCAAGCGTCGTTGCCCCATGGCATCGCTGCACATGGGCGCACAGGCCACAAGCATCGTTGCCCCATGGTACCTCTACATGTAGGCGCCACCCTTGTGCGTGGGCGTAGTGCCCGCGTGTAGGCAGCCTACGGGCGGACGGTCGTCGCCTGCCACCTACCGCCCGCCTGTGGCCCCTGCACATAGGTGGTCGAGACCTGCACGTAGATGGCCTGCTGTAGGTGACCAAAGTCTACAAGCAACCTTTGGAAAACCTGCGAGGGTAGTAACAGTTACTGCCCTCTCACGTCTTTTGCGTTAACGATTTTGACGTCAAAGGATTTTCTAAAACACAATATAGTGGAAGAACGGAAAACAAAATCCTTAATTCCTAAATAGATGTTCGTCATCGTACAAAGATTGGTGCACAAAAATCCGTAAAACTTAAAACTACATATAAGATAGATTATGTAACCTAGAGAGATCGTATATCCTTAAATCCCTACAGATCTCTAGGAGAGGGTGAAGGAGGTCAAGTGCCCTCCTCTCTAGCGATGATTCACACAACAGGGCTGCGACGACGCTCCTCAAAACTTCAAGCTTACTCTAAGGAGGAGAAGGGGAGGAGAATAGGAGAGGTAAACTAAAAGGCTCTAGCCTATGAACCACTGATTCCCTCCTATTTGCTAGTCATAGGTGCTCAACAAGCCAATCATGTGAGTGATGGCACGTGTGACTTGACACGGAATCTTTTTGCTTATTATATTTTGGCATTTATCAATTTATATTGCTTGTTGCATATATGCATATATATATTGTGATGTCCTTTGATCTATGCAATGAGAATCAAATCGTGATGAGATCACGATAATGAGACCGATTCGCCTTTAAACACAGATCCTAAATAATCTTGGTCATAGGTTACTCGAGAGGGATATCGAGATAACCGAACAGACTGGTAGGCTGTATACCCATCCATATGATGGATGCAGCTGGTCTTATAGTTGTTCGTGTGGGGACACTAGGGATATAGTACAGGTGCTCATTGGAGAATGAGTTCACTGATTGGTCCGCTTACGAAATGTTGGATGGTTGATGATGTCTTATTGTCAAACAGTGATTTCGTAGTCTCAGTAGTGTATCTGGTCCTTAGACTTGAGATACCAAGGATGTCCTGTATAAGTGCTCCATTCTTTGATACCAGACTTATAGGTTTGGATGTCCCAGATCTAGTATAGTCGGTCATCGGGAGTGTCAGTCAATCTTACCAGGGCTATTAAGTGTTGATAGAAGAAAGTCACACACATATGGTAGGCGTTGTGATAAGTAGAGGTTCGAATATGAGATATCCGCCGGAGCCCCTATCTTATTGGATATCCAATAAGCCCCTGAATTATTGGATCCTATGGATAAGATCCAATAAGAAGCCATAAGAGATTATTTGGATAGAGATCCACTAATCTAAGAGGCTTGGGTAGTTGGATGGAGATCCAATACCCAATAGGGGAGAATCCATTAGGGTTAAATTGATAAGGGACCTCTATAAATAGGAGGGATTCAGTGGTTCATAGGCTAGAGCCTTTGCTTGCCTCTCATATTCTCCTCCCCCTCTCTACCTCAAAGTAGGTCTAGAGTTTTAAGAAGCGTCATCGCAGCCCTGTTGTGTGGATCACCGCTAGAGAGGAGGGCGCTTGACCTACTTCACCCTCTCTTAGAGATCTGTAGGGATTTAGGGATATACGATCTCCTTAGGTAATATAATCCTTATTATATGTAGTTTTCTGTTTTACAGATTTTGTGCACCAATCTTCGCATGACGACGAACAAATCTTTGGAAAATTGGGGATTTTATTTTCTGTTCTTCCTCTGTGCATGTGATGTCGCTCCTAAGATTTCCCAACACTATTTATAGAGGTCCCCTATCAACTTAGCCCTAATGGATCCTACCTTATTGGGCATTGGATCTACAACTAACTACCCAAGCCTCTTAGATTAGTGGATCTCTATCCCTCCTTCACCCTTTCCTAGAGATCTGCAAGAATTCAGGGATATACAATCTCCTTAGGTAGCATAATCCTTACTATATGCAGTTTTCTGTTTTGCAGATTTTACGTACCAATCTTTGCACGACAACGAACAAATCTTTGGGAAATTGGGGATTTTATTTTCTGTTCTTCTGTTGTGTATGTGATGTCGCCCCTAAGATTTCCCAACAATGGTATCAGAGCCAGGTTGTTCGTGTGAAAGATTGGTTTTGAACTACATGTGTTATGTTTTGGAGAAACTTTTGACGTCAAAATCGTTGACGCAAAAGCGAGAAAGGGCGACAATAGTATAGTTGCTGCCCTCGATCGGCGTATATATAGTTGCCTGCAACGATAGCCCCAAGCAGGCAGCACAACGTTGGCACATGCGTAAGTGCTGTGCCTACTGCTAGTCATAGGTGCCCAGCAAGCCAACCAATCACGTGAGTGATAACATATGTGACTTGACACAGAATCTTTTTGTTTATTATATGTGGGTATTTATCACTTTATATTGACTATTGCATATATGCATATATATATATATATATTATAATGTCCTTAGATATGTGCAATGGGAATCGGATCGGGATAAGATCACGATAATAAGACTGATTCACCTTTAAACACATATCCTAAATAATCCAGGTCATAGGTTACTCGAGAGGAACATCAAGAGAACCGGACAGACTGATGTGCTGTATACCCATCCATATGATGGATGCAACTATTGGGAAATCTTGGGGGCGATATCACATGCGCAGCGGAAGAACAAGAAAACAAAATCCCCTATTCCCAAAGAGATGTTCGTTGTCATGCAAAGATTGGTGTGCAAAATTCGCGAAACTTAAAACTGCATATAGAGTAGATTGTGTTACATAGGGAGATCGTATATCCCTGTTTCCTTGCAGATCTTTAGGAGAGGGTGAAGGAGGTCAAGCGTCCTCCTCTCTAGCGGTGATCCACACAGCAAGGCTACGACGACGCTCCTCAAAAATCCAGGCCTACTCTGAGGTGGAGAGGGGGAGGAGAATAGGAGAGGTAAGCAAAGGCTCTAGCCTATGAGGCTTTGAATTCCTCCTATTTATAGAGGTCCCCTATCAAACCCTAATGGATCCTCCCCTAGTGGGTATTGGATCTGCATCCAATTATCCAAGCCTTTTAGATTAGTGGATCTCTATCCAATAATCTCTCATTGGCTCTTATTGGATCTCGTCCAAGGGATCCAATAATTCAGGGGCTTATTGGATATCCATTAAGTCAGGGACTTCGACGGATATCTCATATTTGAACCTCTACTCATTGTAATGCCTACAGTTGCGTGAATATCTCATATATGCACCTCTACTCGTTACAGCATCTACCATATGTGTATGACTCTCTAGGCCCGATACCGAGCTGGCCATTATTCGATCATATCAGAACTCCTTCTGATATAGTGAATTATTATCTCCATAATAATTTACTCGACTCATCGACTATGGACGTACTATGCCACTATGTCATAGTCCTCAAATGGTATAGGGGGATCTAATCCATCAGACTTGTCTATCCACAATTACCATGTGTCTATAGTCCCTCATCCATCTAATATCCTAAAGACTGTATATTGGGCATAGTAATGTTAGTTCTATATGAAATCCTATCCGAGTTTTGCTCCAATCAGATTCTCTTGGAGAACTCATTCTCTCTCAATCCGAATAACCATGACTAGGAATTTTATTTGAGCGAGCACATACGAGATATTTCTCTCGCGATACTGAGAGTGAATGATCCTCTGTTGACACTTAATTATCTTTGTAAGGTTGGTTGTCATTCCCAAGAACTGGTTGTACTAGATCTAGAACTTCCAAACCTGTAAGTCCGGCATTAAAGAATGGACCAAACACACAACTAGGACTACAAAATCGCTGTCTGACATCAAGTATTATTAACCATCAAATATTTCATAAGTGGATCAATTAGTGAACTCATTCTCTAATGAGCACATACACTATATCTTTAGTGTCCCCACACAAGCGACTATGAGACCAATCGCCTCCATTATATGGACAAGTATACGGTACATCAATCTATCTAGTTATCTCAATATCCTTCTCGAGTAACCTATGACCGGGATAATTTAGGATTTGTATTTAAAGGTGAATCGGTCTCATTATCATGATCTCATTACGATCTAATTCCCATTGAATAGATCCAAGGATATCACAATATACATCTAGGTAATATATGATAAAATGTTAATAATAATAAGTAAAGAGATCATCACATCATATCACAGGTGCCATCACTCATGTGATTGGCTTGTATGACATCTATAACTAACACAAAACACTATAAACAATTTTGAATTTGGGTGACAAAAAATGATTTCTTAAGAGACATTTTTAGAACATTAAAAATAGGGGGTGATGGTTTAAGAATTTTGTAAAGGGATACCACATGCCAAAACTAAAAAAGATGATATTTTCCTAAGTAATCATTGAACATTCGGCATAAAATTTGATGGCTAGAATATTATATTAAGGTCATAAATTTTTATACCTAAAATATTATTTTAGTGTAGTAGAAATAGTTATCAATTTTTAAAAACCTATTGTATTATACTTTTATCATATGACACCTTTTACCGAGAGATATATGTTTTTAAAATCTCAATAATATCCTTGAAATTCATAAGATGGTTTAGTCCAATTTAGATTCATTTCAAATCAAGTCAAGTCTGGTCATAATGAATTGAGTTGAACTATGTTAAATTTCCGAATGAGTGTAACCCGAGTATAACCTGAGTGTAACTCGAGTATAATTAAGAAATTTTTATCACATCAATTTAAATTCCTTAAGAAGTACTGGTGTATGATTCTAAAATATTTAGTATCTTTTTCAATTTTTTATGATTTTAAAGTGAATAAATTTTTAAACATGATATTTTTGGTAATGAGTGATTGATTATAATTTATTAAATTTTTATCAAATCTATCCAAACTTCTTCAGAACTATTAAGGTAAGATAATAATATGTTTCGTATTATTTTTTTTATTTTTGCATGAATTTAGGACATTTAATTTTTGAAATATAATATTTTTGAGTTAAATCTATGATCAAGTGCAACTCTTTGAATTTTTACTAAACCTATCTAAATATTTTTGGAATTACTAAGGTGATATGCTAATATATTTAGTATCAATTTTTTACTTTTTTTAATGAATTTCTAGTGATTAATTTATAAAATAAAATATTTTATAAAAAATTAATATATTTTTAATATGTTTTGTGAATAAGTGTAACTTGAGTGTAATAACTAATTTAACTAAAATATGAGAAGGATAAGACAAGTATGAGTACCCATGGGGACATGCTTTTAATGGGATGAGGATGAGAAAAATAAATGGGGATAAGGACGGGGATGAGAAATATTTTATATTACCCACATAAATATGAGACATAGACAACTTCTCACTCTACACTGATTCTTGTACCTCCAACTCATTAAGAGCTAGTTTTTCGTTGTTCAAATTAGATTGACCAAATCTTGATTAAATCTTCAATTAATAATAATTTGGTTCAATTGAATTAAATGAAATATCTCCTCATTTAATAATAGCAACTCCTCCTTGTAACTCCTACACACCTAATGCTAGTGGTATCATGATACTTATTTGAATTTATCTTTATCAATCCTCCTCTTTTCTCTATTAATAGATAAATAATAATTTTTGGGTGATCGATGATTCCTTTATATTCTTATCTTTTTTTTTCCTTCTCTTCCTATCACACACTCTCTTCTTTCTCCTCTTTCTTCATTTCTTCATGACTTCCTATATTATTGCACCTCTACTTACTCATTGCAGCCCCTCACCCTCTCATTGCAATCATTTGCGCCCACCCCATGACCCCACCTCATCGGTTGTCACATCCCTTGTCCTCTCTCATTGTGCCTTTCCTCAATTCTTTTTCATCTTTCCTTATCTCTCTTATGAGTTATGATACTTTATTTATATTTTTATATTTTATTATATATAAATTTAAATATTATTAATTAGGTTTGATAGTAATTTTATTTTTTAATAAATAAATAAATTTAATTAAATAGGATATGAAGAATTCATAGGTTACTAGCTCCCGTTATATTTAAATAGGGAACTAGAGATGGGAGATAAGGGATGAGATGAGGACAGATATGATAGAAGCATTTTCTATCCCATTATTGATGTTCTTAAGGAGGAAGTGAAGAAGGTGCACAAGGAAGAGGAAGAGGAGAGGAGAAAACCAAAGAGTGACAATGAGGAGGCGAAAACTACCAAAGCGGACAAAGTAAAGATAAGAGTAATTAAAAAAAATCATGGATAATCTAGGTTTATTTAAATTAAATTAAATAGTTAATGCTTAGTTAAATCATTTTGATCCGGTTCATTTTTAAAAATTTAATTCAGTTCTAAAAAATCAAGTCAAACATAATAAAAAAAATTTATACGATTTAATGAGAATATTTTGATCAACAGTACCCAGTAAAAACTAAATACGGGGGTGCATCGGGTAAAAACTAGATCTTTTTGGTAAATTATCTAAAAATAATTCCAATGATATAAAATAAAATAGTTTGTTTTATTTTTTTATTTAAAACTTATTAATATCGTAATATTCGTGTCCATCTTAACGCTCCGTCTCCTTGTGCTGCACTGAAGCGGCGTTACTGAGATTCCCAAAACCCCAACCATTGGCGCTTTTAGACACGTTTCTCTTCTTTTCTCTCCTTGCCCCTTTCTCTCTCTCTCTCATGAGGCGATCCCACTCTCTCCTCCGCCCCGCTTTCTCGAGCGCATGGCCTCCCTCCCTCCGTCCGCCATGTCTCCGTCCGGCCGCTTCTGCCCACCTCTCTACTGCATCGGCCCCCCACCAGCCCACCGAGCGGGTCTCCGCCATCGTCGACGAGATCTCCCGCCTTTCCCTCCTCGAGGTCGCCGATCTCACGGAGGCGCTCCGGACCCGGCTGGGCGTCGAGCAAATGCCGGTCATGGCCATCATGACCCCCGGCATGGGTGCCGCCGCCGGCTTCCCTGGACCCGCCGGTGCCGCCGGTGCGGCGCCTGAGGAGAAGGAGGAGAAGACGGCGTTCGATCTGAAGCTGGAGAACTTCGACGCGGCCGCCAAGATCAAGATCATCAAGGAGGTGAGGACCTTCACGGACCTGGGGCTGAAGGAGGCCAAGGAGCTCGTGGAAAAGGCCCCAGCCGTACTGAAGAAGGGGGTGCCCAAGGAGGATGCGGAGAAGATCGTGGAGAAGATGAAGGAGATAGGTGCTAAAGTTGTTTTGGAATGAAGTGGTTGTTAGGTAGGATCTCCTTCTCTGTTACACAATTTTTTACCTAATCTGCTAAATTTTGGGATCAAGAAGATAAATGGGTGGAATGGATTCTTCATTCGGTTAATGCTCATTCCCTACCTGAACATTTATTTGATGTAAGCTACACCAACTTATTTTGCAATATCATCCCTTTCTATTCTATGGAAATGACTGAGTTTTGGGGTGAAAAAAGCAAAAAGTTATACAAGGAGTTGTTCCTTCTTGTCTTGTCCATCGACAATGAAACATGTGTTCGGTGAAAAGTAGGCACCTTAATTTGTTGTGATATTATCTCTTAGACCAATGGATTCTTGTAATCACGCCAGCAAAATTTAAATGAATGGTATGATTCTTGTACTTTTTTGTGCTTATTTTTTTACTGAAACAGGCATTGGGCAGCAACAGCTTTACATTAGTCTCCTTGTATTATTGCCAACTGTTCACTGAATTGATAACGAAATAGTCACTGAAATAATGTTATAGGGAACTTGTGTGTCTATATGGAAACTGAAAACACATTGTTCCTGAAGAAGTATGTCAAAGGGATCTGTTGTGCCAGTTCATAACTGAGTGATGATACATGTGCCTGTATACTGACAATAATATTGGATAAGAACTAAATCAACTTTCTTACCTTTTCTTTTTGTCATGACTTTATTCTACTACTATATGATTCCTGGAACATGAAAGATATGAGCTTTGTTCATGGAATTTCTTGTTTAATTGCCACAAGATTTTATGTAGGTTTGATTAGGGGCATGTATTTGAAGATTTTATAGACCACACTAGATCTTAACAATTTGAGTTGTAATTTGTGTGCAAAATTAATTAAAATCTGAAGTCAACTCTTGATTTTTAATTTAAATTTGTTTAGGTTACCAGCAAATTTGAGTTACTTGTTATGTGCACATCTTAAAGTGCCATGTAATTCTGTTGGAAAGAGATATTGAACTGGATGTTCTCCATGTTCAGATACATGAATTGTTTGATTTCCATACTATTGTTTTAGCTTTTAAGCATATGCTGTGAACTTATTGCAGTCCAAGATCAGTTGCACTTTAATTTCACACTATTGTTGTAAGTTCATGCTATTAGCAGTGAAGAAAACAAGTGACTTATTGATCATGTTGCTAAATTAATGCTGGAGTAGTTTCCACAGGTAAAGATGAAGGAAAAACTGGTTATAGAAGAGTGATAAGGAAGATAAAGATTAAAGCGGAAAAGGAAGAGAAGTGAAAGCAGTGTTTTCTTTTTTTTATTTTTATAATATCAGGCATGTCACATTTTTTAATCTCCTAACAGTTCCCATAACTTCTGCTGCACTATAATCATTACTGATCAAGGGTCCTTTTTATCACGTAGTCAACCCTGATTTTTTGACAAAATTGAGTGTATGTAAGATTTTTTTTTCGTTAAAGTATTTTGGACTAGTGGATAGAAACATATGATGTATCCTTTGTGTACCCCTAAACTATCTCTATAGATGATATCATAAGAGTTTAGATGATAGAAAACTTATCTTAAATCTATTATAAATCAGGTCTTGTGTAGATGAAAATTAAACTACACCTAATCTAAACCTAGTTGCATCAAATCATGTCAGATATACACCATCACATCCTTGTGATGCATCTGACAATATTTGTGCTGTATAAATTGCTCCATCTCTTGGAGTTTTCTTTCATAAATTCATAAGAGGAGCCATTTCACTATGTAGACATTGTTAGATGTTGTCCAGTCTGCTTTTATTTCTAATAATAAATGCTTTAATTATTTGATATACGGTAGGATTCAAGGTTTTAAATCTCAGTCTGGTACCAATTTTGATAATCTACCATGCCAGTATGGCTCTAGTGTACTGGATGGTATACTGACTTGTATTGTTTGGTATTGTCAGAAAAACCAACAAAAATACAATATTGACTAGTGTTGGACCATATGATTTGATACTGGTACTCTGTTGGACTGATAAAACATCAACTGGTACACACTGAACTGACTGGTATTTGAAATCTTGGTAGTATTCTTTAATATGTGGTATAAATGATTTTGAAAAATAATCTATGGTATCTTGATGATTGACTCTACAAGCATTGGAATTTTGATGAATGCTGTTGTACATCAACACTTTTTCTGTTTCTAATTGTTCTTCCACGATCCACTCCAAAAAAAATGTGCAAGTTGTGCAGCTAGTTGAAATAGGTTCAATCAGAGAACATGTGGAGGTGAATTATCACAAGAACCATGACATGATCTGATTCAGCTGATTAAGTTTGGATGATCACTATCAGTGCGATCAAGATTTGGATGATGACTACCATTGCTCACATATCTAATCTGATGCTGAATGATGAATGATGGAAAATTAATGACAAATCATATGAGGGAAAGATTTATTTATGCTATTAAAGATACAAATCCTCCCTAAAAAATACATACAATTTTATGACCAAACAAGGCTCTTTCAGGTTTTCAAGAAAATCATTGACTATTGAAAAGTATCTGATTATTAGTTCTTAAAGGACACGTTGTTGCGTTAATTGAGAAACTGAATGTCTAAGTGCATGGAATTATTACATGCAATGAATCAGTTTGTACAAGAAATTGGTCTGGAAAAACTGAATGTCTAAGTGCATGGAATTATTACATGCAATGAATCAGTTTGTACAAGAAATTGGTCTGGAAAAACTGAATGTCTAAGTGCATGGAATTATTACATGCAATGAATCAGTTTGTACAAGAAATTGGTCTGGAAAATTAGTTAGTGAAATGTTGTAGGTATCTCAGGTAAAGCTAGAGTGTGTATCAACCAAGGATCACAATACTGAATGATACTGCTCGTACCGGGCATTCCCGTTGATCTAGCCCTGTATTAGATGATACAGGGATGTATCGAGCAGTAACAGTCGATATTTTGACCGTTATTGCTCGAAGTAAGGTTGGTAACCGTTGCCGCCTGCTACCGGGCGGTATCGGCCTGGTTGCGGCCTGACTGTAGCAAGGGAAGAAGCATCGAGGGAGAAGGCGCTAGAAGAAGAGGGAGAATCGAGAGAACCTCAATGCTTCCCGATCCAGCGCTACCCTCGCTCGACGATCCCGATCCAGGAGATAACGGAGAGGCGGCAACTTGGCTTCTTCTTCATCGCGTTCTTCGCCGAAGGCCGGAGATGTCTGTGGCCTTCGATGTCTTCGTCGAACACCGCAGATGAGGAGAAGATCGCGTTCTTCTCCTCATTTGACATGACGAGGAGAAGAAAAGGAGGCAACGTCGTCGAGGCAGCGTACGCCTCCCTTTTTTATTTTTTATATTATTTTTTTTTTATTTTTATATATTAATTTTTATATTATATATATATACACGTACCGAGTGGTACACTATGAGTGTACCATACCGCTCGGTATGCTAGTATCATACTATATCGAGCAAAGCTCGATACGCCGATATGATACGAAATTACGAATCTTGGTATCAACCATTGAAGAACATTTGACTTGTAACTTCTAAGTGGCATGCTTCTGTTTCATGGAAGAACTAGTATCCTAAAAAATCCAGCAATGGCATGCTATATCATGAGAACTACTAACATCAGATGAATGAGGTTGCATGAGAATTGGTATTGAAAATATTTAAAAGGTTGGAGGTGCTGATATTAATTCTTGACAAAGGGTATCATGGCTGCTGCTGATGTTGTTCATAATATTAGCTGTTGAGATTAATGCCTAGAATGATGGGCTGTTCCTTCATAGAGCAATACAGTCACTTTTGGAATTTAATCTAGACATATTGATAATGAGGGTTGGCTAGTGAGGCATTAACGTGTGTGAATTTATTAGATTATCCTATGAATGTTTAATATGACTATTTATTAGAGGTGCACTATGCATTTTGCATTTGTTACAAAGGTGCTATCTTATTGCTTTTCTATAGACTCTTGCCATATGCTTGCCTTGTGGAACCCTTTTTTTTTTTTGAAGTAATAAAAAAAATCTGATTGCTTGCTACATCTGAGGCTTTTCTTAAATTTATTAGGTTCATTATTTAAAATTTTTTTTTACTCTGGATATACTTGAGATGCGCACTAGTAAATGTTTTGTCTGACCTTCTGAAATGTTTTTGTTTTTTAGACGCTGCAACCCTGTTCCTGCATGACATATAGGATCCTTACAGTACCTTTCTTGTATGACATACCAGATGAGAGTTTATTTTCTCAACATTTGCCGGATACTGTCTTTCTGGGTTCAAAGTTCACCAACGTGATTTAAAAGCATGATTGCTTTTTTATTAATATGTTATCAATAGCCATACAAATCAATTTATTTTTATTAATTTATTCAATGATACTAAGCTGAGTAATATTGGTCTAGTCCCCAATATACCGCTGATCCAATGACTTGCGGGTATTGGGTTGATATTTAGATCTATGGTCAAGATTTGCTTTATGATGCACAGAATTGCTTGGAGACAATTAACAGTATGTTAAGTGTGATTTCCTGTTTAATCTTGCACTGGAGGTAGGTGGATGGTGTGTTTGGTTTGTTTTCAAGAATCGGTGAGTTGATTACAGTAAACTTGGTCTTGAGCATTTCAGGTATTGCAATCAACGGCTAAATATATCCAAGTTACTAATTCGTGTAGTGGTATTGTTAGATGACATTAAAGGGGTTATTTGACAAAAATTCATGGTAATTTTTCAGTGGCTAATTCGTGTATTATGAATGATTATACAATCAAAGTAGTAGTGATAGTCAAAGTGGATCCTAGTTAAACAGTGTTTCTTTTGTTGTGTTAATTGGGGTACTAGGTTCGGATCATGGTTTATATAGGAGTCCTACAGGCTAGTGAAACCTTTAAGGTTCGAAGCATTAAGTGCATGCCAGCAGCATGCTGGTGGTGCATTGACATTGGACAGTTTTGTGCTGAAATATTGTTGGCATTTGACCAGCTTGTGACTGGAGATAAAAAAAGCTTTGACCTAAGATTCAATGAGTTTGTACCTACTATCATAAGTGGTAAATTGATGCTATTGTATTAAAACTAAGTTTTGGTTAAACCGCATTCAGCCATTGGTCTTGTCTTGTGACTGCTACTCAATTTTAAGGTCCTTTTAGAAGAATGGCACAAATCAACTAGTCAAGTGAGACTGCCAAACTGTGGATGTAGTTTCAACTTACTAGTGCTTGCTTTGTATTGTTTGTTCACATTTTCCAGGTTGACTACTATCTCTGTACATATTTCACATGGGGAAAATACAATGATTTAGTCAACACTGATGCTATATCTTTTGTTCTTCCATTCGCTGGGTAAAGTAATATTATAAGGGGCTGGTATTCTTGGATTGTAGACAATAAAGTTGTTTCAATTGGCCTCATTTACTAAGATGTAAATGGAAGTACACTTACAGGTAAGATTATTTATGGGTCACTTTTGATGGAAGCACAAGATTTGCCAGACGAGATTACATTGGAGTAAAGCTATATCTCCAGGGAAAGTAAGTGGAGATTCATTTGTAAAGATTGGTAATGGATGTTGTTTTAGGAAACAGATAATAGGATCTTATATGAAAATTCTGTCCAGGCACAATACGAAATAGTACAGATGCAAATAGATAACAGAAATTTGCAGTCACAAAGAATGGTCTTTTAGAAAATTCTGATTTCAGCTATAGCTACTGCTGGATGCAAGGAATAGTGGAAATATCGTAGCTCCAAGCTGCTACTAGATGATTTGTGTTGGCAAAAGCTCTGTCAATGAAAAAAGGTATTACATCCCATGTAAATATCGGATGTAGTTTCATGAGGTGGTCAGATCTTTCGATTTTGTGGCTGGACAAATATTTTTTTCTTGCAGAAGCTTCGTACAGGCTAAACATTCAAGATGGTTGCTTCTTGAGAGGGTGACGTTATATGATAAAATTATGGTATGCCACTGTGATTGACTATATGAATAAAATTTGCTAAACAATCAGCACAAGAGTGCCCTCTACCAGACACGGTTGGCTATCCAAGGAACATATTGGACTGAAAGACATTGACCAGGTCCTTGATTCTGATCCCCATCATAATTCTCCTACAGCTTCTGGTGGCGGCTCCCTTGTCTTCAGGTTATTTCAGAATATTATTAGCTTAGCAGTTTGAATTATACTCTCTGAAGTATGGCTTTAAATTACTTGACCATAAGCCACCTCTATATAGGAACTTTGAGAGTGCTTTTTAATCTGCTCAATAACTATTTCCTTCTCTACTATGTTTTGTAACAGAAATTTTACTTTTTTAATTTCAAATTAAAACGAGGAAAACAGTCTCTGCATCTTTAAAATTTTCAGAAATCTATAAACTTAAAAGCACTCAGGGACAGTGTGGCCTATCTATCCTTTTGTTCAAAAGCTGTGATCACTAGTTACAAGCATTTATTTATCTGTAAATTGAATACTATTGTAAATAACTAATTTTAAATTAAGAATATTATAATTCAACTATAATATAAATCCAAGATCTAACTAATATTCTAGCGTTATAACATTTGAGGACAATAAAAAACATTCAAGCATTGCATTATTCATATATACAGTTTATAATCATACACCATGTCAATAATTCATAAAACTTAAAACCAACCCAACCAAACATTAGCCATGCTTATAAATCCATCGGTATGAGAATCTATATAATCACAAAACTAATCATTTGTCACAAGTTCATGTTGTCATAAAACTAAACTTAACATTCTTAAGTCCCAAACATAAGAGGTATTTTCAACATTTACAAGATACATCAATTTAGATTTATCGATAATATTTTATTATACGTAAAATGTACTTATTCAACAATAACATAATAACCTACAAAGATTTATCCAAAATCTGAATAGTTTTTCACAGTCTCAGCTTAATTCAAACATTTAAGTGAATGACAAGCTAACCTAAACAAATTATATAGTAACGGGATAACCTATAAAACTCAACAAGCGACTAACATATTCATGACGAGAGATGATAGTTCAAACAACTTTGGTATCAAACTAGTAAGGTAGAGATAAAAAACTCATATATATCATTCATTATATATAGAATCATAAATATCATTTTATTTGAAATATATTTTATTCATAATAATGGAGTAAAGAGTAATTTTGCAGCATATCATTGGTGTAAAAAATATTTAGGCGCTCATCAATGGCATAAGAAATATTTCGAAGCATATCAATAGCGTATGAAATATTTTGGAACATATTAATTAACAAATAAGAAACATAATCTCAAATATCATATTTGACATTGCATTCATTTCATTTTTATCCAAAGTGTACATAGAAACTCATAAGCAATACTTTAGATATCATATCAAAAACATAAAGGGTGAAGTGAGATCATAACATAATATGGTCCATCCATTTCTAGACAACCATCAAACATAAGTCTCCTATTGAATATCAGATTTTGATGATGAAATCAATTGATGAGTTTATGAACTAATAAGCATTTGAGATAAGACGTAGGATAAACTTCGATCATGGACTTGAACCATTGAAAGACAAATCGTTGAAGTAGGAGAATCAGATGTTGGGCCAAAGAGCATCATGTCAAAGATTAGATATCGGGCTAGAAGGATCGGGTATTACGCCAAGAAGATCAGATATTGTGGGAGGTCAACATGCTGATGGATCGGGCAATACACCGAAGGAAAGGATGATGCATCAGAGATTCGGACAAAGTGCCAGATGAATATATGACATGCCGGACAATATATTGAAGACTTCATAATAGTAATTAGAGTTATTAAGTCTTAATCGAAGTCTTTTAGAGCCTAATTGAATTAGTTTTGGGGTATAGCAATGTAAACTTAATTAAGAGCCCATTAGGCTTAAACCAGGGTCGAATTAGGCCTGTTAGAAGGCTAATTCAGCGACTTGGAGTTAGGCTGGGTGATGGTACCGCTAAGGCCCAAGCAGTGGTATTGCTTGAGAGTTGGAAAGCATGATTTATACTTTTTCAGAAATCTCGACAGTAGTATCGCCCAAGTAGGCGATGGTATCACCATAGCCTAGGTTCCCAAGCTTTGTTAGGCGGTATTACTGCTAGAGCCTAGGTTCTCGGGCTTTGTACGATGGTAGTACTGCCCAACGCAAGCGGTAATACTGCTGATACATCGAAACTCAGGGATTTAAATTTTTAGCTCCATTTTTGAAGCCATTTGAGGTCTATAAATATCTCACTCATGCTTGTTTAGTGAAAGTATGAAAACCTTACGATTTGAAGTGTATAAACTATCTTGAGAAGTATTGAGTTTCTTTCTCCTTAAATTTAGAGGTCATTCTAGAGAGGAGGTGTAAGGTTTTCTTATAAAAGAGATGTGTGAAGGTTCTCTCCTAAGCTTGTGAAAAGGAGAAAGAGTTATAACAAGGGTAGTTGATTTTCACTCATTGAAAAGAAAATCGATAGTGAAAGCCAATGGCCTCGAGGGAAGAGGAATTGTGAGTGGACGTAGGTCGGGATGATTGAACCATTATAAAACTAGTTTACATTTCTCTTTATACTTTTCCTTACTATTACTAACTGATTTAGTTACTCACTAACCTTACATTCTAAGTTAAACGCATTTCCAATATATATTTTTTTATCAAAAAATTTTAAATTGAAACTTTATTTTGAAAGACTAATTCACCCCCCCTTTTAGTGTCTTTACAATCCTAACATCTCCCACGTTTGAGAGCTCTATCCACCCACGTTTGGATGAAGTCAAAGGGGGGCTCGATAGAGCATCATGAGTTTTATATATACTCCATTTCTTATTTTTGGTAAAGGTTCACATTATCCCACAAATACCAAAGTATAAAAGGACATTGTGAGCAATAAATTTAGCACATATTGGAAGCACATGCAAAATAATAAAAACATACATATGAATATATGAAATAATGCGATGTAAACATAAACTTTTGCATAATGCATTCAAATATAGAAAGAATTAAGGACAAGAGCTACAAGAGTTTAAAGTAATCACATAAAAGCTCAATTAAAGAATAATTTTAGATGAATTCAATTTCAAAGAGATAGAACAAGAATAGACACAATTGGTATAAGTTCTATTTTGGTAGAACTTGTGAGTAAGGATATCATTTGAAAGATATATCAATTTATTTTTTGATAAAATAAGTTTTATATAAATTGGAGTTCTCATCAAGAAGTTACAAATAATTTAGCAACAAAAGGTAAGAGAATATCATCCCTGTTTTACAGAATCTATATGCTTGATTGAAACGGATGTTTGGATAAATATTTTAATACCAAATCTTTAAGTAAGATACTGAAAGATAGATCTTTGAGTTTAGTTTCTAATAAAATAAGTTTTACACTAATCAAAGTTTTCAACAAAAAATTATAAACAGTTTAATATCAAAAAATTAGAAATTATGAATTTTATTTTATAGAATTTATAGGGTCAATTGAAATAGAAGTTTAGACAATTATTTGAACTCCTTTCAATCAAAGTATGAAATTCTGCTAAGTCTACTTTTAGATAAAATAAATTTTATCCAAATTAGAATTCGATGTAAAGAGTTATATCTAAAAAAATGTTAGAATCTAAAAAATTTTTAGGTTTTGATATGAAACTAGATAGGTATCATATGAGTGTTCTAACTATTTGCTAAGGTGAATTTAATCTATGTTTTTAGCTTGATTATGGATAATTTCAAAGATTGGCTAAGATGATTGAATTGAAGCGGAAGATATCCGCTTTTAGTACCTTCATTTTAAGATGAGATGATCCTTGTGTGGGCTAAACAAGCTTTTTTTTCCCCACTATTTTAGTACCCTCCTTCCATATAACCAGGACGATCAAATTTGTCTGGTGCTAAACAAATGTTTTGAGATTTCAATTGTTCAGAAACACTATAACTAAGTTTCAATCAGTGCAAATTTCCACCAATAATTATAGGTTTTGAGGTTTCATAAAATGGTTTATTTTGAGAGTGTGCATAATTTTGAATGAAATTAGGAAGATTTTATCATAGTTCAAAATAATGGATATAAATCCTTATTTTTCTCACTTAGCGTTAGAATTAGATGTATATATCTTGAAAATTATAATAATATTTTATTCATTTAGTGTGAAAGAGTAGCTAAAAAAAATGTGAGACATTGTTCAGTTATAATTGGTTCCATTTAAAGCTAAATTAGTTTGATTAAAAATTAATCAACCAATCATCTTTTCTGATAGGAGGGCCATTTGATCATCTTTTTGTGGACAAAATAAAAAAAAAATCACCCAAGAATGAATCTTGGTGTAAAGAAAATATTTTTATTTTTTCAAAATAAAAACCAAAACTAAATTGAAGCTGAAGAAATTTCGAGTATGGGTGGGCAAAACAAGATTCTTTCCCTTTGTTTTCTAATTCTCCCCTTCCAGATTATTGGGCCCAGTCAATTAGACTCCGTGAGAAATTGCGTGTTCGTGGAAGATTAGTCAAGCAGACATCATGGAGTTGGCCGCGTGATGAATGTTGACCAAGCCATTATCGCCTACGCGGTAAGCCCAAGGAAACCGGGAAGAAAGTGAGGTCACCGCGGCGAAGACACGGCTTGTGTTCACGGTTCGCCTATTAGTCCTCCTCGGCCTTTCCCCTTCTTCGCCACAAACAGATTGCACTACTTTGCCTTTCTCTCTTGATCTTCTTCCGTCTGCACTGCTCTTTCTCGAGCTAGGCCGAAGGAGGAGGAGCAGATCATGGCGAAGTACATGGAGATGTTGGACATGGGCGTGCGCATCGCGGCTCGGTTCCACTCTCACTGCCCTCAGACGGCGCGCATGTATTACAAGCCGCCCTCCTCCACCTCCGACGACACCGCCCCTAACTCCTCTTCCTCCTTCGCCACCACCGCCCATCCGGAGATCTTCGCTTGGGCTGCTGCTTCGCTGATGGCTCCTCGGTCGCCGGTGGCCTTCGGTAGAAACGGCGTCGGCTTGGAATTCATTCTTGATACTGTCTTCTGAAGGTTGCTGATGTGGGAAGACACAAATATTTTGTTTCTTGAAAGAAATATGAGACTCAATTCTTTTGTTCCCTCTTCTTCATGGATGCAGATTTAGTGGCATGCCAGAGGGTCTTCTTTTTATTTTTATTTTTCAAACAAGAAAAATAAAATAAAATGACGGTTGCTACAAAGAGATGGGGAAAAACCAAACTTAGACTAAGAAGTGACACCCAATGGATGTCTTTTAACAATGTAGCGCTTGGTGAGGGTTAACGTAACCAGCCTTACTCTGCAAGCTAGGAGGTTTCAAACTTTTCTCATTACGTAGGTTGAGAAACAACAATTCTAATATGAAGTTAAAGTTCATATTTTTTAGCTCGTTATTGAGGCCTATAAATATTTCATTCATTTCTGTATAAAAGAGCATGAAAATATAAATAAAAGTCTTGAGATTTTGGATTGTAAAAGTGTTGAAAAAGTGTTAAGTGTCCTCGTTCTTTAGTTTTGTGATCATTCTAAGAGGAGTGTGAGGCTTGTAAAAGTTGTCTCCTAAATCTATGAAAAAGAGAAAGAGTTGTAAAAAGATAGTTGGTCTTCGCCCATTGAAGGAAGACAGTTAGTGTACACTGGTAGCCTCGACGGAAGAGGAATTAGGAGTGGACGTAGGTCACGACGATTGAACCACTATAAATTTGGTGTGCACTTTATTTCTGCTCTTCTGTTGTTTTTTGTTTTAATTGCTTATTACATTTACTTCAAGTGAATCACACTTTCGATATCATTTCTGATACGGGTTTCATCAAATCAAACTTTCCAAATTATTGAAGTTTTCTGAATCGACATAATGTTTATCATGCTAATTCACTCTCCCTCCTAGTGCCAATTTAGATCTTAACAAGTCTAATTCTCCACATTCAGTGCAAGGGGTTAACATGTAATTATCATGCTTATTTTTTAATTTTTCAAAAGTATTAGAGAGAGAAGTATGATCTTTTTTTAACATTTTATATTTTTTACTAACTAATTTAAAATCATCATATAAATCATGAAAAGTATTTTATAATTCATCTTAAAGTAAAGGGGTTTTGGTTGAGTCATTTACCTCATCATTGAGAGCCATCAAAGCGTAGTTTGTCATTTCGTTTTCGGTTTGCTCCTCGTCTTCAGATGCCCTTAATTCGTCTCAAGTAGCCTTGAGTGCTTTCTTTTTTTTTGGCAGCCTCTTCTTTTTAAGTTCATTTTTATTTTTAGATTCTTATTTTATGAACTTTTTAAATTTGCTTTTGAGGAGTTCAAAGTCATAATCACTTGAACTTTCGCTCGAGTGATCTTCTTTTGTTCTAAGTGCCAAATCCTTCCTATTCTTTGGAAGGTTATTCTCATATTCATCAAGTTCATCATGTGCCTTGCACGTTATTGGGTCATTAATAAATGACCTAATAAGTTCTTCAAGCGAAAAATTGTTTTAAGTCTTTTACTTCTTATATTACCGTTACTTTTGAATCCCAATTTTTTGAAAAAGAAATCATAAAACTTTATTAACAAGTTTAAGATTCAAAAAATATTTGTCAAGAGCTTTTAAACTACACATGACATCCATAAAACGAGTATATATATAGTTCGCTTGGCTTCATTTGAAACAATTCAAAATCATGCATCAAAAGATTTATTTTAGACTCTTTAACTCTACTTGTGCTTTCATGTGTAATTTCAAGAGTGTGTCAAATGTCATGTGTAGTTTCACAAATCAAAATACGATTAAAATCATTTTTGTCTAAAGCACAAAATAGAACGTTCATAGCTATAGCATTTAAAGAAAAAGGTTTCTTCTCCAAATCATTTCATTCATTCATTGGATTAGAAGACTTTTGAAAACTATTTTCAATGATATTCCATAAATAAAAATTCATAGAAAGCAAGAAAACTCTCATACGTGTTTTCCAATAAGTGCAGGCCATCCTATTGAATATAAGAGGACGAATGATAGAGTGACCCTCTAGATTATCGAAAAAAGCCATCTCTCTTGGGTGTTAAACCAATGGAGAGAAACATGGCTCTGATACAAACTATTAAGACTATATCAACACTAAGAAGGGGGTATGAATTAGTCCTTTCAAAAAAATCATATCGATTTGAAAAATTACAATCGAAGAAAATCTATAATGAAAGTGAGCTCGACTTAAAGTAAGTGTCAAGTGGAGTAAGTAATAAAATCAATAAGTAATAAAGATAAATAGCAAAGGAAAAGAGCACACCTGATTCCTCTTCACTCGAGCCACTTGCTTCCACTACCAATCTTCTTTCAACAAGTGAATATCAACAACCTTACAATTGTTAGGATCGAGTCAACACTAAGAGGGGGGGGTGAATTAGTGCAACAGATAAAATCACATTGGTTTGAAAATCTTTCGTTCGATAAAAGCTCGTATCGAAAATGTGCTTGACTTGAAAGCATGTTCATAAGTGTAGTGAAAATAATAAGCAAGTAAAGTAGTTTGTTATAAAGGTAAACAGCTAAACAAAAATACAAACCAATTTATTATGGTTTGATCGTCATGACTTACATCCACTCCTGATTCCTCTTTACTTGAGGAGGCCACCGGTTTCCACTATTGATCTTCTTTCAATGGGCGAAGATCAACTACCCTTTTACACTACTTCCTCTCTTAAACTTCACTAACACGTAGAGCTTAAAAGGAGTTCTCATAAGATTACAATAACTTTTTCTTCTTTTTTGCTCTTAATTCTTATGTATGTTAACCAGGGATGAGAGGGTTATTTATAGGCTCCAAATGGATTTAAACTTGGAGCCAAAACTAGTCTCATCTAGGGTCTCCCAAGTACTAGCGATACCACCGCCTGTGTTGGGCGATACCACCACTACAACACTGACATTAGGCGATACTACCACTTGAGAGATTGTGTCTGGGAAATACCACAACCTAGACTGGTGGTACCATCACCTAACACTGGGCGGTACCATTGCCTGACACAATCTTGGAGATTGTATGTTGGAGATTGAGTCTTTGGCGGTGCCACTACCTGGACCGACTATGCCACCGCTTGACCCACATGTTGGGTCACTATTTGGGCCTTTTACTTGGCCCAACATAGCCTAAACTTGGGCCCAATTGGCCCCTAATTGAGTTGGCTCAATTCCAACCCAATTACACCTAAAATCTACTTCGACCTAGACAATTATTATAAAGCTAAATCAAATATTATTTGATATGTCATTGGTTTATCGACGCCTCGTCCGATTCGTCAACGCATCATCCTCTCTTACGGCCTATTGCCCAATCGGCCAGTTGACCATTGCAACTCTGATTTCCTTAGTGCAATTTCCGCTCTTCTTGGCCCGATGCCCGAACCCATGGCCCGAAGCCTTCTGTCGATACATCGACCGATCCTTCGGCTCGATGTCCAATCTTCTAACATGTTATACTCCGGCCCAATATGATTCTTCCTGTCTTAATTGTCTCTCCTTGATCGAAGCTTCCTGCATCACTCAAAATGCAGATCAGATAAACACTATCAATTGGTTTCATCATCAAAATCTGAGATTCAACAATCTTCCCTTTTTTGATGATGACAACCAATTGATGACGGAGTTAACTCCCCCTATCAATATGCCATATTGATAGAACCTTGAATTCAAGTTGAATTCAAGTCAAAGTAATATTTCATCATGAATATTTCATCATTGCATGAATCATTATCATAAATTGAAGTATTACATACATAATACCAAATCATCATGTATATTTTTAAAATATAAAATCTTAATCACATGCATGATTCCAAATCATTATTCATAATTACATCATACCATGCATGATTATCATCATACATTCTCCCATTTTGTCATCAACAAAAAGGATAAGTGCTTCTAGCCAATTTTTGAGATATACAAGTTTTACAACATACAAGCTAACAAAATTTTTATGCATAATCACCAAATCATCATTAATTTTAAAGATGTGCAAGATTATAAATTTTGCAAGTTTGCACTTTTGCTTCGTAAGATAGGCAAGCTAGTAATTTTTGGTGATGTTCAAGATTGCAAATTCTTTCTTCTCTTTTGAGAAGTACAATTTTTTTCTTCCTTTGCAAAGCACAAGCTAGCAAAATTTTACATCATTTTACAACATGCAAGCTAGCAATTTTAATCCCTCTTTATCATTGTCAAATAGAAGGGAAGAATACAATGTTGTAATTTTTTTCCTTTACTTTTATTTCCAAATCATGACAAAGATAAAGTATCATTCTTTATTCAATATCTATGTACATCATTATAGTTTCAAATTAAAACATGCATAATTTCAAATCCTTATATTTCATCCTTACTTCATGCATGATACCAAAAATAAATCATATGGGCATATCATACATGATACTCAAGCATTCATGATACATCATTTTGGGCATAACATTCATTAAGCTAATACATTAAAATTTTTAAGCATTTATTACTTCATGCATTAAATCAACATTTTGATCATGATACCAAACATTCATCATTTCTCCCTAAAGCATTCATAATAGCAAATATTAAATCAATATTTTTAAGTATTTATCACTTTATGATTATTGGTACCAAATATTCATCATTTATTTTCTCCCCCTTTGTCATATGCAAAAAGGAGAATCATTCAACAATGCAAGTGTTTGAAAGCATGTCAAGTAAGTTTTACACCAATTTATCCAAGCTAGCAAAACTATCTCCCTTAATGTGTAAGCTTGTAAGTTTTGCCTTTCTTAGCAATGTGCTTTTTTTAAGATGTGCACGCTAGCAATTCTTTCTCCCCTTTTGTCAGAGGCAAAAAGAGGAGAATAGCACAAAGGTGTAAGTATTCAAGTCATCACATGGAAGATATAAAAAAAAATTTAGTGATGAGATATACTTCATGAATACAAGGAATTATACAAAGAAAAATCATATCATGAAAGATGAGATCATGTGAATACCAAAAGACATGATTCATTTTGACAAATATCCTTTTTAGGAGATCAAATAAGAGATCTTGATTCATATAAGAAAAATCCCAAGTTATAATTTCAAATTCATAATCATCAAAATCACTTTCAATTCATTCAATTTCAAAACATGAAATCATCAAAATTACTTTCAAGAGATTCAAAATGGCATAAATGATCAATGATGCATTCCCATTTTAGTTGTTTCAATTCATGTGATTGATTTCATACAAGCATGCCCAAATTTTTATTTTTTTATTTTTATGTCAAAACCATGCATCATGTTTAAAACCAAAAGACAAAGGTAAGATTCATCACAAAAATCACCAAGACTTCAAATCATCATGCATAATTAAATCATTAAGAATGGTACCAAAACTTTTAACATTTTTATTACATCTTATATCATTATCCATTATTAAATCATCAAACATGATTTCGTTAAACATAAAGCATTTTCAATCAAAATTAAAATAAAAAAGCAATACGAAAATCATTATTACTTCATTAATCATTAAAATGTCAAGCATGATTTCATTAAACATAAAGCATTTTTAATCAAAATCATTTTGTTTGTAATGCATTTTTCTTTTTAAATGAATCTAACTTTTCATGCTTAGTGCTAGGAGTTAACATACAATTGTCATGCTCAAAATTTAATTATCATTATTTCAAAATCACTAGAAAGAGAAGCATGATAATTTTTTTATTTTTTATTAATTTAAAAACAACTCATGAAAAGCATCAAGTAACTTCAAAATAAAGTAAAGGAGTTTCGTTTGCGTTATTTACCTCATCGTCCAGAGTCATCAAAGCGAAGTTCATCATTTTGTCTTCAACGGTTTGCTCCTCGTCTTCGGATATGCTTGATTCGTCCTTTGACAACTTCTTCTTTAGTTTTATATAGTCATCTTTGGAGTGACCTAGCTTCTTGGGTTCATTGCAAGTAGTTGTGTTCTTTTTAAGTTTGTTTTTATTCTTTGATTCTTGTTTCATGAACTTTTTAAGCTTTATTATTAAGAGTTTAAAGACATCATCACTTGATCTTTCGCTCGTGTGGTCTTCTTGAGTTCTAAGTGCTAATTTCTTATTGTTCTTTGGAAGGTTATTCTCATGTTCATCAAGTTCATCATGTGCCTTGCATGTCATTTTATAGGTCATTAAAGACCAAATAAGTTCTTCAATCGGAAAATGGTTCAAGTTTTTTTATTCTTGAATAACTGTTACTTTAGGATCCCAATTTTTAGGTAGGGATCTTAGTATTTTGTTAACAAGTTTAAAATTAGAAAAATATTTACCAAGTGTTTTTAAACCATTGACGACATCCGTCAAATGAGTGTACATGTCTTCAATGGTTTCGCTTGGTTTCACACGAAATAATTCAAAATTATGCATCAAAAGATTTATCTTAGAATCTTTTACTTTACTAGTGCCTTCATGTGTGGTTTCAAGAGTGTGCCAAATATCGAAAGCGGTTTCACAAATAGACACTCTGATTGAACTTATTTTTATCTAAAGCACAAAACAAAGCATTCATAGCTTTGGCATTTAAAGAGAAAGTTTTCTTCTCCAACTCATTTCAATCGTTCATTGGAAGAGAAGACCTTTCAAATCTATTTTTAATAATATTTCATAAATCAAGGTTCATGGAAAGTAAGAAAACTCATCTGAGTTTTCCAATAAGTGTAGTTCGTCGCATTGAACATGGGAGGACGAACGATAAAAAAGTCATCTTGAAAGCCGAAAAGAGCAATTTCTCTTGGGCGTTAAACTAAACGAGAAAAACGTGGCTCTAATACCACCTGTTAGAATTGAGTTGGCACTAAGAGGGGGGATGTGAATTAGTGCAGTGGATAAAATCACATCGGTTTGAAAATCTTTTGTTTGATAAAAGCTCGTATTGGAAATGTGCTGGACTTGAAAGTATGTTCATAAGCATAGTGAAAGTAATAATCAAGTAAAGCAGTTTGCTATAAAGGTAAACAGCTAAACAGAAATGCAAACCAATTTATAGTGGTATGGTCATCGTGACCTACATCCACTCCTGATTCATCTTCACTCGAGGCCATTGGCTTCCACTACCGATATTCTTTTAACGGGCGAAGATCAACTACCCTTTTACACTCGATTCTCCTTTTGACAGGTTCAGGAGAGAACCTTTACACCCCCACTACTTCCTCTCTTAAACTTCACTAACACTTAAAGCTTGAGAGGAGTTCTCACAAGATTACAACAGCACTTTTCTTCTTTTTTACTCTCAATTCTTGTGTATATTAACCAGGGATGAGAAGGGTATTTATAGGCTCCAAATGGATTCAAACTTAGAGCTAAAACTAGTCTCATCCCGGGTCTCCTGGGTACTTATGGTACCACTGCTTGCAAAAGTGACACTAGGCGATACCATCACCTAGTCTGGCAGTACCACCGCTTGAGAGACTGTGTTTGGGCGGTACCACCGCTTGACATAGTCTCAGAGACTGTGTCATGGAGACTGAGCCTTTGGCGGTGCCATTGCCTGACCCACTTGTTGAGTCACTGTTTGGGCCTTTCACTTAGCCCAACACATCCCAAACTTGGGTCCAATTGGCCCATAATTGAGTTAGCCCAATTCCAACCCAATTACATCTAAAACCTATTTCAATCTAGACAATTATTACGAAGCTAAATCAAATGATGTTCGATATGTTATTGGTTCATCGATGCCTCTTCCGATTCTTCGGCGCCTCATCCTCTCTTACGGCCTATTGCCCAATCAGCCAATTGACCTTCGCAACTCCAATTTTCTTGGCGTAATTTTCACTCTTCTTGGCCCGATGCCCGAACCCACGGCCCGAAGCCTTCTGCCGATACAACGACCGATCCTTCGGCTTGACGTCCAATCTTCTGATATGTTCCACTCTAGCCCAACATGATTCTTCCTGCCTTAATTGTCTCTCCCTGATTGAAGCTTTCTATGTTACTCAAAACGCAGATCAGATAAATACTATCAATTGGTTTCATCATCAAAATTCGAGATTCAACAACAAATCTTTCTCCTTCTGACAGGCTCAAGAGAGAACCTTTACACTATCTTTTTATAAGGTAACCCTCACACACCTCTCTTAGATCTGCTTCTAAGCTCAGGAGGAGGGAACTCAATATTTTAATAGATTTTTCTCATTTTTTTCCTTAAGAATTCTTCCTCCTTTCTTGTTGCCCAAGTGGGATATTTATAGGCCCTAGATGGTTTAAAAAATGGAGCAATTATCTAGTCTGGTGGTACTATCGCCAAACAGCCTAGAAAAGTATGCTCTTGACTTTTTCAACTCATAGATGGTTCTATCGTACCTTGGGTCACTGAATGGGCATTTCACTTGGCCAAAAACAGTCTCAACTCAGGCCCAATGAGCTCCTAATTGAGTTGGCATGGTTACACCCCAAAATCGACTTAATTAGACTCTAGATTTTGACCAAGACTTAATTACAATCTTGAAGCCTACGTTGTCCGACATGTCATTGGTACATCTGGCACTTTGTCTGATCCTTCGGCATATCGTCTGATCCTTCGATACATCATCCTCTCATTTGTTGTATTGCCCAATTGACATGTTGACTTCCCACAACACTCGATTATCCATGAGCAATGCCTGATTTTTCTGGTCCGATGCTCGATCTCATGGCACATTCTATCCTCCAGCATGTCGACCAATCATCAGATATAATGCTCTCTGGCCCAACATTAGATTCTACTTCCATGATTCAAGTCCACAATCAAAGTTTTTCCTGCATCATTTATATTAAATGCATATTAGTTTATAAATTTATCAATTGATTTCATCATCAAAATTTGAGATTCAACTCCTTCTAGTTGAAACCTTTGGCCACTAATCTAACATTGTTTCTAACTATGATACCAAGTTCATCTTACTTGTTTCTAAAGACCCAGTTAGTACCAATTACTAAATGGCCACTAGGTCTAGAAATAAGCTTTCCCACCTCATTTATTTCAAATTGATTTAACTCCTCTTGCATTGCAATAACCCATGAATAATCTTTTAGGGCTTCGTCGAAGCATATTAGTTCAATTTGAGAGAAAAAGATAGCATTAGTATAAAAAAATTTAAATGAAGAGTGAGTTTGAATACCTTTTGATGTATCTCAAATAATTAGCTCATTAAGATGAGCATCTATATACTTCCATTCATTAGGTAAGGATTCTTTGAAAGAAGATGCATTCAAGTTGCTTGGGGGAGGAGAGTTTTCAATCAAATTTAAAGCATAAAAATCAAAATCATCATCAAAATTATTTTTCTTAAATTTAAGAAACTCATTAAAAACAACATGAATGGATTCCTTAATGACCAAAGTTCATTTATTAAATACACAATATATTTTAGAAATAGAGGAATATCTAAGAAATATGCTTTTATCGGATTTTGCATCGAATTTTCCTAAGGTATCTTTTTTATTTAAAATAAAATATTTATAATAAAAAACTTTGAAACACGAAATGTTGGGTTTTTTTTATTATTCTATAATTTATATAGAGTTTTGGAAAGTAATGGTCTTACGAGAACCCTGTTCATGACATAGCATGTCGTGTTAATAGCTTCGGCCCAAAAATATTTGGGTAGACTATGTTCATTTAACTTGGTTCTTACCATCTCTTGTAAGCTCATATTTTTTTTTTCAACTACAGCATTTTGTTATGGATTTCTTGAAGTAGAAAAATTATGGTTATACCCATTTAAATCATATATTTTTTTTTAAAATCATAGTTTTGAAATTCACCATCATGATCACTTTAAATAGAGGTAATCATAAAACCTTTTTTATTTTGAATAAGTTTATAAAATTTTAAAAAATATTTAAAGTAATCACTTTTGTGTGCTAAGAAATATGTCCAAGTGTATCTACTATAATTATCAATAATTACAAAGGCATATTTACTACTCTTAGACTTATTGTATCAATTGGTCTGAACAAATCCATATATATCAATTGTAGTGGTCTAAAGGTACTTGATTTTTTGATTTAGTACTTGATTTTTTTATTTAAAACTATTTTTTATTTATTTTTCTAGTTGGCATGCATTACAAACTTTGTCTTTGACAAACTTGATGCTAGGCATTCCTCTTACAAGTTCTCTAATTGAAATTTGAGAGGCTAATTTCATGCTAGCATGACCTAATCTCCTTTGCCAAAGTAATGCATTACCATTTAAAGCCGAAAAACATGTTTCATCGCAAAAATCATCAATATTGATAGTATACATATTATTATGTTTTAAGGAAATCATAGATTTATTTTTGTATGGTATTTCAATTATATAAACATTAGATTCAAATTTGATGATATATCCTTTATCATATAATTGACAAATGCTTAGTAGATTATGTTTTAAACCATCTACTAATAATATATCTTCAATCAAGAGGTTTGACTTGTTACTTATGGTTCCTTTGCCAATAATTTTTCCCTTGTTGTTGTCTCTGAAGGTGACATATCATTCATCTTGGCTAGTAAGCTTAGAGAAGTGTGCTAGATCTTCGGTCATGTGCCTTGAGCATCCACTATCAAGGTACCATCTCTTGCTCCTAGCTTTTGATTGTAAATATATCTACAAGAAAGGAGGTTTTCTTTTAGGTACCATTTAACTTTGGATACCTCATTAATAAATCTACCTATCTTAACTATTGGCATTGAGTTACTCATGATTCCTTTAGGAACCTAAACTAATTTGTGTGGACTATACATTTTAAATGAACATCTATAGGCATAATATCCAAATCTATTACAAAAATTACTTTTATTTCTAGGTGAAACATGTAATGTGGGCCATTTAACAAAGATAGTTGGCTTTTGTTGAGTGTTACTCATAAAGCCAATTCCTTCCTTTCTATGAACATGACCCTTATTAGCAAGGATCATATTTAAAGATTTATTACCTATTTTATTTTTTTAAATATTTCTTGTAGTAAAATATTTTCATTCTTAAGTGAATCTATCTCTTCACACTTAGTGCAAGGAGCTAACATACTATCATCATGCTCATTTTTTAATTCATCAAGTTTACTAATAAGAGATGCATGCTCCTTTTTTAACAATTTATACTTTTTACTAACTAATTTAAAATTATCAAACAAATCATTAAAGGCATTGAATAATTCATCATAAGATAAAGAAGATTCATTTGAGTTACATACATCGTTGCCAAATGTTATTAATGCATAATTTGCAACTTCTTTGTTGGTAGGCTCCTCATCTTTGGATGTACTTGAGTCATCTTAAGAAGCTTTGAGCGCTTTCTTTTTCTTTGGTAGCTTCTTCTTCACTTGGGGATATTAATTTTTGAAGTGCCTTGGCTTCTTACATTCATTGTGAATTATTTGGTTTTTTTTTAGTTCACTTTTGTTCTTAGTATCTTGTTTTATTTTATTCCTTTTTAAATTTTTTTTAAACTTTCTTGTAAGAAGTGCAAAGTCAACATCATCATTATCGTCACTTCAGTGTTTTAGGCAAGTGGTCTTCTTTGGTTCTAAGTGTCAAGTCCTTATTGTTCTTTGAAAGGTTCTTCTCAAGTTCATCATGTGTAATACATGTCATTTCGTAGGTCATAAAAAACCCAATAAGTTCTTCCAGCGAAAAATTATTCAAGTCCTTTGCTTATTGTATTGCCATTACTTTAGGATCCTAACTTTTTGGAAGATATCTTAGTATTTTATTAACAAGTTCAAAATTAAAAAAACTTTTACTAAGTGCTTTTAAACTATTGACGATATCCGTAAAACGGGTGTACATGTCTCCAATGGTCTCATTTGGTTTCATACAAAACAGCTCATAACTATGAACCAAAAGATTAATTTTCGACTCTTTAACCTTACTTGTGCCTTTGTGTGTGACTTTGAGTGTGTGTCAAATCTCATGTACAATTTCACATATAGAAACTTGATTAAATTTATTTTTATCAAGAGCACAAAATAAAGTATTCATTGGCTTAGCATTCAAAGAGAGTTTTTTTTCTCCAAATTATTCCATTCATTCATTGGTTTGGAAGACTTTTCAAAACCGCTTTCAATAATGTTTCATAAATCAAAATCCATAAAAAGAAAAAAAATTCTTATTCCAGTTTTTCAATACGTGTAGTCCGTCCCATTGAATATAGGAGGATGAGTGATAAAAAGACCCTCTTGATTGTCGGTAAAAGCCATTTCTCTTAGGTGTTAAACTAAATGAGAAAAATCTTGGCTCTGATACTAACTATTAGGACCAAAATCAGCAGTAAGGGGGGGTGAATTAGTGCTTATATAAAAACATAGAGTATTTAGAAAAACCATTTCAATAAAATTGTATCGAAAATGCATTTGAACTTAGAGAAAGTGTGAAGTAGAGTGAGTAGCCAAATCAGTAAGCAATATAAAGGAAAAAGGCAAAGAAGAGAAGGCACACAAATTTTTTAGTAGTTCGGTCGTCAATACCTATGTCCACTCCCGATTCCACCTCCATTGAGGTCACCGACTTATATTATTGATCTTCTTTCAATGGGTGAAGATCAATTACTCTCTTACAACTCTATTCTCCTTTTAACAGGTTTAGGAGATAACCTTTACAATTCTCTCAGCCCTCCCCTAAATAGAATTTACACTTAGGGAAGAGGAGGGGAACTCTCAAGGAATCACAATAGCATTTTCTTACTTGGATCACAAGTTTTTTGTTCACTTTTCATGCTCTTTAATATAGGAAAGACTGGGGTATTTATAGGCCTTAAATGACTTGAAAAATGAAGCCAAAAAGTCTCTTATCCTAAGTTTCTAGGGTACTAATGGTACCACCGCCAGTACTGGGCGATGCCACCGCTTGTAGATTGATAATGGGCAGTAATATAACCTAGTCTGGGTGGTACTTATTAGGATCAAGAGTTGGAGTCGACATTAAGAGGGGGGGCGAATTAGTGCAGCGGAAAACTTTCGTCAGTTCAAAAAATATTCGTACGATAAAAGCCGATCTTGGAAGATGTTTACATGAAAGTGTATGTAGATATAGTTAAAGCACAGTAAGGAGGAGAGGCAGTTTGCTATAAAGTAAATTGCTCAAAATGCAAACCAGATTTTAGAGTGGTTTGGTCGTCGTGACCTACATCCACTTCGCCGATTCTTCTTATGTCGAGGCCATCGGCATCTACTAACGATCTTCCTTTAATAGGTGAAGATCAACCTCCTTCATACACCCCTCTTCTCCTTTTACCGGGTTTAGGAGACAACCCTTACAAGAACTCACTCATCTCTTACAGAATTCTAAACTTAGAATAGAGGAGGAAATTTCTAAAGAGATTACAGCAGTGTTTTCTTACTTTTGTATTCTCTGTGCTTATGTGTCTTAACTAGGGTTGAGAGGGGTATTTATAGGCTTTATGTTGATTCAAACTTTGAGCCTAAAAACATCTCATCCCGGGTTTCTTGGGTACGGGCGGTACCACTACCTGCGCTGGGTGGTACCACTACTTGACAGAGCTTGGAGACCGAGCTCTAGTGGTACCACCACCTTACAGGGGCGGTACCACCACCTGACAGAGCTCAAAGACCGAGCTCTGGCGGTACCACCGCTAGTAGCATTTACTACCGGTAGTACCACCACCCAGTTTGGGCGGTACCACCACCCAGTTTGGGCGGTACCACCACCCAGTTTGGGCGGTACCACCACCCAGTTTGGGCGGTACCACCACCCAGTTTGGGCGGTACCACCACCCAGTTTGGGCGGTACCACCACCCAGTTTGGGCGGTACCACCACCCAGTTTGGGCGGTACCACCACCCAGTTTGGGCGGTACCACCACCCAGTTTGGGCGGTACCACCACCCAGTTTGGGCGGTACCACCACCCAGTTTGGGCGGTACCACCACCCAGTTTGGGTGGTACCACCGCCCAGACCACTTGGGAGACTGAGTCCCCCAAGCGGTGCCACCGCTGGCCAGGCTTTCACATTCTGGTTGAGCCTTGAATCCGGCCCAAACCAGCCCCACTTTGGGCCTAGTTGGCCCCTAACAGAGTTGATGGGATTACCTCCCAATCCCAGCTCAAATTATGTGCTAACTACGATTCCTAAGACATATTCTAAGCATTTTAGTTTTGGTATATCAATTGCTCTTCCGGTGATCTTCCGGCGAACTTCCGACGAACTCCCGGCAATGTTCTAGCGGACTCCTAGCAAGCTCCTAGACTTCACGGCAATCTTCTTAACGAGTTCCGACGAGCTTCTTTGGAGAGCTCCTGGACTTCTCGGTAGAATTTCTGATGAATGTTCGGACTTCCGACGAACTCTCGAACTCCCAACGAAATCGCGTCCTTAACTCTGGGACTTCATTTTGCTTTATACCTTGCTATCGTAGTTAATCCTATACATGTAAAAACACACTTCGATCTAGACAATTAATACTAAGCATTAATCATGTTGTTTGGCATGTCATTGGTCCCTCGATGCTTCGTCTGATTCTTCGGCGCATCATCCTCTCTTGCGGCCTATTGCCCAATTGGCTAGTTGACTCCACAACTCCGATATCCTTGGCGTATTATCCACTCTTCTTGGCCTGATGCCCGAATCCATGGCCCGAAGCCTTCTGTCGATACATCGACCAATCCACCGGCACAACATGATTTTTCCTGCGTTAATTGTCTCATCCTGATCGAAGCATCCCGCGTCACTCAAAACGCAGATTAAAACATAAACACTTATCAATTGGTTTCATCATAAAAATCTGAGATTCAACATGTTTGGGCCTTTCACTTGGCCCAACACAGCCCAAACTTGGGCCCAATTCCAACCCAATTACACCTAAAACCTACTTTGATATAGATAATTATTATAAAGCTAAATCAAATATTGTCCAGCATGTCATTGGTTTATCGATGCCTCATCCGATTCTTTGACACATCATCCTTTCTTGTGGCCTATTGCCCAATCGGCAATTGATCTCTGCAACTCTGATTTTCTTGCCGCAATTTCCGCTCTTCTTGGCCCGATGCCCGAACCCATGGTCCAAAGCCTTCTGCCAATACGTTGACCGATCCTCTGGCTCGACGTCCAATCTTCTGACATGTTCCATTCCGGTCTAACATGATTCTTTTTGCCTTAATTGTCTCTCCTTGATTGAAGCTTCCTACATCATTCAAAATGGAGATTAGATAAACACTATCAATTGGTTTCATCATCAAAATCCAAGATTCAACACTTCTGACGCATCATCCAAACCTTCGGCATATCTTCTGATTCTTCTGTCCCGATGCTCGATCTTTGACTCTGGCCTAACATTCAATTCTTCTTTAATTGTTTTGCCTTTTTACGATCATAGTTATTTTTACATCACTTTTCTCAACACATGGATTAGATTATTAATTCATCAATTGATTTCATCATCAAAATCTGAGATTCAACAATTTCTCTCTTTTTGATGATGACAACCAATTGATAACAGAGTTAACCTTAACTCTCCCTATCTAAATGCCAATTTGAGGTAAGGAAAACTTATATTCAAAAGGAATCATAACATTTGAATTCAAGTGAAACAATTTTGATTATAGTGATCAAATGCAATATATCAAATCAAAATTTCACACATTGCGCATCATCATAGTTTTAAATTATCAAAATGTAATATGCACAATTTTAAAACATTACAAATCATCATCACTTTGGGCATGATGCCAAAACAATAAATTTTTAAATCATCATTACTTGGGCATGCATGATACCAAAACATCATTACTTCTCCTCCTTTGTCATCAATAACAACAAAAAGGAGAAAAATGTAACTAGCATATTTTTGAAACATAATTTCAAATCATTACATACATCATTACATGTTATTAAGTTTTTTTGAAACAACATTGCATATATCATCACTTTAGAGATGCAAATTAGCAAGTTATAGAGATGCGAAAGTTAGCAATATTTGCATCTACTTGATATGTGCAAGCTAGTAATTCTCTTTTGAGATGTGCAAGTTTGCAAGTTTTGCTTCTTGAGATGAACAATCTAGCACTTTTCTTCTTTGGAGATGTGCAAGATAGCACTTCTCTTTCTCCCTTTGTCATTATATATAAAAAAGAAGAGGGGAAGAATTCAATGGTGCAAATATTTCAACCATCACATAAATGAAAGAAAGATCAAGTCATGAATCCGAAAGTTTATGAATCAAAGTTCTACTTTTGCAAATAGAATGAGGAAGGATTTATAGGAAATAGCAAGTTGTGAATACCAAAACTCCATGAATCAAATCTTTTCTTTTGTAAATAGCAAGAGGAAGAAATCATAGTAAGCGATCTTAATTCAAGAGAAAGGTTAAGTCAAGAACATCAAGAAATCAAGAGAAGGATCATGATTTGTTTGAAAGAAAATCTTCCCTTTAGCAAAAGGAAGAGTTATAGGATATGATCTTGATTCGAAAGAAAACTTAAGACATGAAAACCGAGAAATCATGATAATGATCCAAAAAATATATAAGAAACATTCATGCATTTAGAAGATTTAACATGTATATTTCTCCTCTAAGAAAATCAAATTGCTCCTCGTTTAATGGTTTTGTAAAAATATCTGCTAATTGATGCTTTGTATCAATAAATTTTAAAGATATGTCATTATTATTAACATAATTTCTAATAAAATGATGTCTAATATTAATATGTTTAGTTCTAGAGTGTTGAACGAGATTCTTTGTTAAACATATTATACTAGTATTATCGCATTTTATAGGGATGTTTTTTAAATAAACTCTATAATTTTATAAAGTATTTTTTATCTAAATAACTTGTGCACAACATGCATCTGCTACTATATATTCAACCTCGACTATGGATAATGCAACCGGATTTTGTTTCTTAGTAGACCAAGAAACAAGTGAATGACATAAGAGTTGACATGTTCCAGATGTAGATTTTCTATCTATTCTACATCTACCAAAGTTAGCATCAGCATCAGCAATTAATTCAAAATTTTTACATTTTCGATACCATAATCCTATATTAGGTGTTCCTTTTAGGTATCTAAAAATCCTTTTAATAGTTTTTAAATGAGATTGCTTAGGATTAGATTGAAATCTAGCATATAGTCCAACACTAAATATAATATCAGGTCTAGTTGTTATGAGGTATAGTAAACTACCTATCATACCCCTATAAGTCTTTTGATTAAAACATTCTCCATTAATGTTCATATCTAATTTTGTAGAAGTGCTTATTGGTGTATTGATAACCTTAGCACTTTCTATATTAAATCATTTTAATTGATCTAGAGTATATTTAGTTTGACTCACAAAGGTACCATCACTAAGTTGCTTAATTTGTAATCCTAAAAAAAAAGGTTAATTCATCTATTAAACTCATTTCGTCCGCAACTCCGATATCCTTGGCGCAATATATGCTCTTCTTGGCCCGATGCTCGAATCCATGGCCCAAAGCCTTCTGTCGATACGTCGACCGATCCTCCGACTCGACGTCCAATCTTCTGACATGTTTTCCTCCGGCACAATATGATTTTTCTTGTATTAATTATCTTATCCTAATCGAAGCATCCTATGTCACTCAAAATGCAAATTAAAACATAAACACTTATCAATTAGTTTATCATCAAAATCTGAGATTCAATAGTACTATCCCTTGATAGAGCCTTGGAGATTGGGCTCTAGCGATACCACTGCCTAATAGGGTAGTACCACCGCTTGATAGGGCGGTACCATCGCTTGGCAACATTAACTTCCGATGGTACCACCGCCCAGTCTAGGTAGTACCACCGCCTATACTACCTAGTGTTGGGAAATTTGGGGTGACATCACATGCACAATAGAAGAATAGAAAAATAAACTCTCAAAATTCCCGTAGAAAAGAAGGTTTCATCGTCGTGCAACAGTTGGTCCGTAAAAACCCATGAAACCGAAAAACTATACGTAAGAGAATTACCTAGGGAGATTGTATATCTCTGAAAACCTATAGATCTATTAGAGAGGATGAAGGAGGTCAACTATCCTCCTCTCTAGCGGTGATCCACATGGTAGGTGCTACGAAGATGCTTCTCAAATCGCTGCGTAAAACTCTTCCTCGTGTGCACCACTTAATTTAGAAGAGGCTGCCCCTTCTTGTTGTCAACATGCTCCAAATAGGGGCTATAGTATGAGGAGGAGAGGGAGAGAGGAGAATAAGAGGGGGCAGCCAAAAAGAATCTCTAGCCTATGGGTCTTTGGTTCTCTCTAATTTATAAAAGCCTCTAATCAACTTAACTCTAATTGATTTTGCCTTATTGGGTAATAGATCTCCATCCAACTACTCAAGCCTCTTAGATTAGTGGGTCTCTACCTAATAATCTCTTATTAGCTCTTATTGGATCTCATCTATAGGATCTAATAATTCAGTGGTAAAAAAAGGGCTCTAGCGAATGTCTCAAATCCAAACCGTTACTCGTCACAACGTCTACTATGTGTGTGTGACTCTCTAGGCCTAATATCGAGTTGGCCGTGAGTCATACTTGTTACAACTCATTCTGGTTTAGTGAATTATTATCTCCATAATAATTCACTAGACTCATCGACTATAAATATACTAGGCCACTATACTACAGTCCCTAGACGATATAGGGGAATCAAATCCTTTGGACCTATCTGTTCTTAGTTACCATGCATCTATAGTCCCTCATCCATATAATACCCTAGAGACCATATATTGGGCATGGTACTGTCAGGCCCATATAGTTTTTACTCGAGTCTTGCTCTAATTGGATTCTTCCGAAGAACTCTTTTTCTCTCAATCCGAATGACCCTAGTCACGAATTTGTCTAAGTAAGAATATATGAGATATTCCTCTCATGACACCAGGAGTGGATAATCCTTTATCGACACTCAAAAGCCCTCGTAAGGTTGGCTACCACTCCCGATGACCGGCTGTGCTATATTTGGAACCTCTAGACCTACAAGTCCGATATCAAAGAGTGAAGTACTCATACAGGACATCCTTGGTGTCTCGAGTCTAAGGACCATATACACTATTGGGATGACGAAATCGCTGTCTAACAATAAAGCATCATCAACTATCTAACATTCAGTGAGTAGATCAATCAGTGAATTTATTCTCCAATAAGCACCTGCAATGTATTCCTAGTGTCCCCACAGGAGCAACTATGAGACCAACTGCATCCATCGTATGGATGGGTATACAACACACCAGTCTGTCCGGTTATCTCGATGTCCCTCTCAAGTAACATATTATCGGGATTCTTTAGGATCTGTGTTTAAAGATTAATTAGTCTCATTATTGTGATCTCATCACGATCCGATTCCCATTACACGGATCCATGGACATCATAATATATTCATGTAATAGGTAATATAAAGTGATAAAATATCAAATAATAATAATAAGCAAAAAGATTGTGTGTCAAGTCACACGTGTCATCACTCACGTGATAGGCTTGCAGGACACCTATGACCAGTAATCTCCTACTTGACCTAAAGCCAATCACCTCTATGTCTGATCTCCATCACCTGTGATGCTTAAAGATAATACTAGATAACAGCTTTGTTAGTGGATCTGTGATGTTATCTTTGGATGTAACTCTTTCCACTACTACATCTCCTCGGGTCACGATCTCTCTGATCAAGTGGAACCTCCTTAGAATGTGTTTAGACTTTTGATGAGACCCGAGTTCCTTCACTTGAGCAATCGCCCCATTGTTATCGCAATATAAGGGAATCGACTCCTCGTTGCCCGGCATAACTCCCAAATCTGCGATAAACTTCTTCATTCATACTCCCTCCTTTTTTGTCTCTACTACGACAATGTACTTCGCCTCTGTAGTCGAGTCAGTAGTAGTATCTTGCTTGGAACTCTTCCAGCATGCTGCTCCTTCATTCAGGGTGTACACATACCCCGAATTTGACTTGTTATCATCAACATCGGATTAGAAACTTGAGTCCATATAGCCTTTAACCCTGAGGCTACTTCCTCCATATACTAGTAAAAGATCCTTAGTCCTTCTCAAGTACTTAAGGATAAACTTTACTGCTTTACAATGCTCCAAGCTTAGATCCGCTTGATACCTGCTCGTGATATTCAGAGCATACGTTATATCAGGCCTGGTGCAAAGCATAACATACATAATAGACCTTATTACTATGACATAGAGTATTCTATCCATGTTTGCCCTTTCTTTAGGAATCTTTGAGGACATCGTCCTAGAAAGTGATATACCATGTCTCATCGGTATGAGTCATCTCTTGGAATTTTTCATGCCAAACCTTTTGACAATGGTGTCTATGTATATGAACTGAGACAAGCCAAGGATCCACTTGGATCTATCTCTATAGATCCGAATCCCCAAGATATAGGATGCTTCTCCTAAGTATTTCATGGAGAAATGTCTAGATAACCAAGCCTTTACTATGGATAACATTCATATATCATTCCTAATGATTAGGATTTCATCCACATATAATACCAAGAAGGTGATAACCCTCCCACTTACCTTCCTGTACACGCAAGGCTCATCTTTGTTTTTAACGAAGTCATAAGATCTGATTGCCGCATCAAATCTTATATTCCAACTTCCAGAAGCATGCTTCAGTCTATAAATGGACCTAAGTAACCGACACACTTTATCTGGGCAATCCTTGGAAACGAATCCCTCAAACTGTATCACATACATCTCCTCCTCGAGGTTTCTATTGAGGAACACTCTTTGTACATCCATCTGCCAGATCTCATAATCATAGTGTGCTGTAATAGCCAATAGAATTCAGATGGATTTTAGCATGGCTATGGGTGAGAAGGTTTCGTCATAGTCAACACATTGCCTTTGACGATATCCCTTAGCCACTAGCCTTGCTTTATAAGTCTCTACCTTTCTATCTATTCCGATCTTCTTCTTGAAGATCCACTTACAACTGATGGGTACAATACCCTCGGGTGCATCAACTAGGTTCCAAACCTTATTGGAGTACATGGAATCTATCTCAGAATTCATGGCTTCTTGCCACTTCCCGGAGTCTATACTCATAATAGCCTCCTCGTAGGTCTAAGGATCAATATCCTTAACATCCTCTCCTCTAATATGTCCCACATATCTCTCAGGAGGATGGAATACTCTGCCGGACCAACATAAAGTCGAAACTTGTGTGTTAGGTACCTGAACAAACTTGGGCTATGGAGTGGTGCTTGAGCTAGGTTATCTAATCTCGCTCAACTCTATCACGCTCCCACTGTCTCCGTTAAGAATGTGTTCATTCTCAAGGAATACTGTTCTCTTGGCTATAAAGACCTTTTGGTCTTTGGGATGACAGAAATAATACCCATAAGTTTCCTTGGGGTATCTCATGAACTTGCATCGCTTCGTCCTTGATTCCAATTTATCGGGGTTGTGTCTTTTAACGTGGGCAGGGCAGCCCTAAATCTTAATAACCTTAAGATGGGGCCCTTTTTCTTTTCATATCTCATATGGTGTAGATACTACCGACTTAATTGGAACTCTGTTCATAAGGTAAGCTGCGGTCTCTAGGACGTATCCCCAGAATGAGATGGGTAGGTCGGCGAAGCTCATCATGGACCCCATCATGTCTAACAGTGTATAATTCCTCCTTTCAGATATACTATTAAGTTGAGGTGTATAAGGAGGTGTCCATTGGGATAGAATCCCATGGTATTTAAGAAACTAGGTGAACTCTATACTCAAGTACTCACCTCCTTGATATGATCGAAGAGTCTTGATATTCTTTCTAGTTTAGTTCTCCACTTTATTCTTATACTTTCTGAATTTCTCAAAGGCCTCGAACTTGTACTTCATCAAGTACACATGTCCATACCTTGAGAAATCATCAGTAAAAGTAATAAAGTAGGAG
>LVTN01001586.1:18413-32371 GCA_001649415.1 Musa itinerans
CATTCAACACTCTAGAACTAAACATATTGATATTAGGCATCACTTTATACGAGATCATGTTAATAATCGTGATGTAATCCTAGAGTTTATTGATACAAAACATCAATTAGCCGATATTTTTTACAAAGCCTTTAAATGAAGAACAATTTAATTTTATTAGAAGAGAATTAGGAATGTTAATTTGTCCACATGCATGAATTTAATGTATATCTTTTCTAGACTATCTTTCACTTAATGTATTTCTTGAATGGAGCTTTCATGAGTTTATGCCATATCAAGTTTATTTCATACCCTTGCTCCATCACTTAATGATTTTTGATACACTCAATCACTTCATGGGTTTCATTGACAAATGCATCTCTCGGATTTATCTCTTGTGAATTTTTATTGAAATTGATTTGATGTGATGATCTTCTCATTATGAAGGCTTATTCACGTAATTTCCTTTATCCTTCATATGATGGTTCCTTCACATGAATTATTTCTTATTGAAGGAAGAATTTTTATGAGTTTTTTTTTATGAGATGAACACTTGCAAGAGGAAGGATTTAATTTCACATGAATATCTTGATACTTATGAAAATTAAAGCATGATTTAATGAAACTCTTTTATCGTTTTTGGACTTGATCATTTCACAAAGTTGGTTCTTAATGGATTTCCTCCTTTCCTTCTTCATGCAAAGTTTTGAGAACAAAAGGGGGAGAAGTTGATGGAAGCTATCTCTTTAATAATTATAACATTTAATGTTGAGAACTTTTAAATGATACCATGTCATGAATGCTTGAATTATGATTGGTATGACTTTTTACAATTTAAAATGTGGCATAAATTTTACCACACTTGCATTGTTGAATTGTTCTCCTTTTTGTTGATAACAAAGGGGGAGAAATAATACCAAAATGTGGTAAATTGATAACAAATGTATGCAATGTATTTCATCATATATACTTGAAATGTTTGCTCGATAAATTCCTTTCATAAGATATCTAGAGCTTAACTTGTAATTTTAAAATTGGATATCTTGCCATAGAATGATCAATTACTATCTTTGTCATCTTTCATATTTGAAATATCATATTTGAAAATGGATGTCATGCCTTTACATCATTTTGAGAATGTTAGATCATGATGTGCATATTGATAAGTTTAATGAATTTAACTTATTGGTTTGATTCTTGAATTTAAAGGCCTTGAATTCAAGAAAGTCTTTTCTCAAGTATGGCATATAGATAGGGGGAGTTAAGGTTAACTCAGTCATCAATTGATTGTCATCATAAAAAAGGGGGAGATTGTTGAATCTTGAATTTTGATGATGAAGTCAATTGTAAATTGTTTGATCCAATCTATATATTGAGAAAAGTGTACAGGATTAACTACGATAGTAGTAAAACATAAAGCAAGTATTGCCAGAGTCAAGATCGAGATCTTATTGGAAGTTCGAGAGTTTATCGGAAGTTCGGACGTTCGTCGGAAGTTCTGCTGGAACCAACCGAGAAGTCCAGAAGCTTGCCAAAGAAGCTTGTCAGAACTTGTCAAGAAGATCGTCATAATATCCAGGAGCTTGCCGGGAGTTCGCCGGAGCATTGCCGAGAGTTCGTCGGATGTTCGCCGGAAGTACACTAGAAGCTCGCCGGAAGAGCAAGGAACATGAAGTGCAGTAATCATGTCTTAATTATCATAGTTAGAGCATAAATTAAGTTAGGATTGAGAGGTAATCCCACTAATTTAATTAGGAACCAACTGGGCCCGAAGTTGGGCTGGTTTGGGCTGGATTCAAGGCCTAACCATGACCCTGAATTCTTGGCTAGCGGTGGCACCGCCTGGGAGACTCGGTCTCCTAGGAATTTTGGGCGGTGGTACTGCCGGCGGTTATTGCTGCAGGAATTCTTAGTTTCTTCCGACGAGCTTCCGACAATCTTCCGACGAACTTCTGACGATCTCTCGGCAATGTTCTGGTGGACTCCCAGCAAGCTCCTGGACTTCACGACGATCTTCTTGGCGAGTTCCGATGAGCTTCTCTAGCAAGCTCTGAGACTTCTCAACTGGTTCCGACAGAACTTTCGACGAACGTCTAGACTTCCAACGAACTCTTGAACTCCCAACGAAATCATGTCCTTGACTCCTGGACTTCATTTTTCTTTATGCCTTGCTCTCATAATTAATCCTACATATGTAAAAACACACTTTGATCTAGACAATTAATACTAAGCATTAATCATGTTGTCCGGCATGTCATTGGTCCCTCGACGCTTCGTCCGATTCTTCGGCACAATGTCCTCTCTTGTGGCCTATTGCCCAATCGGCCAGTTGACTTTGCAACTCCGATATCCTTGGCACAATATCCGCTCTTCTTGGTCCAATGCCCGAATCTATGGCCCGAAGCCTTTTGTCGATACATCGACCAATCCACCGACTCGACATCCAATCTTCTAATATGTTTTCCCCTAGCCCAACATAGTTCTTCCTGCTTTAATTGTCTAATCCAGATCGAAGCATCCTGCGTCACTCAAAACGCAGATTAAAACAAAAACACTTATCGATTGGTTGTCATCATCAAAATCTGAGATTCAACAATCTCCCTTTTTTGATGATGACAACCAATCGATGCTGGAGTTATCCTTAACTCCCGGAGTTTAAACAAACTCCCCCTATCAATATGCCATTGATAGAAACTCTTGGATTCAAAAATCCAAGCAACAAATTATGCATAACATGAACATCCTTCTACCCCTTTGTCATCAACAAAAAAGAGAAGTTCAATTCTCATGTGTTTGGAAGTAGAAGTACAAGTTCAAATAGTTGCATATTAAACATAATTTCCAATTTGATCATTATGCAAGATAGCAATAATTAAAGATGTGCAAGTTTAGCATTTTTGTTTCTTGAGATAGGCAAGATAACACTTCTTTGTAATGTTCAAGATAGCAAACTCTACATCATGCAAGCTAGCAAATTAGAGATATTCAAGAAAGCAACTCTTGCTTCTTGATATATGCAAGTTGCAAGCTAGCAAATTTTTGCTTCCTTTGCAATGTTTGAGCTAGCAATTTTGCTTCCATTGCAAGGTGCAAGTTAGCATGTTTTGAATCTTGAGATAGGCAAGATAGCATTTTTGCTTGAGATTACAAGATAGCATTTCCTGCGTTGGGTGGTACCACTGCCTGGCACTGGGCCACTAGGCAGTACCACCGCCCAAACTAGCGGTACCACCACCTAGCACCCTACCAAAGGCGGTACCACTGCCCAAACTGGCAGAACCACCACCTGACATAGTCTCGAAGACTGTGCTAAGATGGTGTCACTTCTTGGGGCACTGTTTAAGCCTCTCATTGGGCCCAACATAATACTTACATGGGCCCAACTGACCCCTAATTTGGTTGGCCCAATTCCAATCCCAATTATGTGCTAACTACGATTCCTAAGACATTTGCTAAGCTAAACAAGTCCCTATGTCTTTGTTTCTTTTGGCAAGCTTCCGACGATCTTCCGGCGAACTTCTGACGATCTCTCGGCAATGTTCCGGTGGACTCCTGGCAAGCTCCTAGACTTCACGATGATCTTCTTGGTGAGTTCCGATGAGCTTCTCTGGCAAGCTCCGAGACTTCTCAGTTGGTTTCGACAGAACTTCCGACGAACGTTCGGACTTTCGACGAACTCTCGAACTCCCAACGAAATCGCGTCCATGACTCCGAGACTTCATTTTGCTCATGCCTTGCTCTCGTAGTTAATCCTGCATATATAAAAACACACTTCGATCTAGACAATTAATACTAAGCAATAATCATGTTATCCGGCATGTCACTGGTCCCTCGACGCTTCGTCCGATTCTTCGGCGCATCGTCTTCTCTTGCGACCTATTGCCCAATCGGCCAGTTGACTCCGCAACTCCGATATCCTTGGCGCAATATCCGCTCTTCTTGGCCCGATGCCGGAATCCATGGCCTAAAGCCTTTTGTCGATACGTCGACCGATCCACCGGCTTGACGTCCAATCTTCTAACATGTTTTCCCCCAGCCCAACATGATTCTTCCTGCTTTAATTGTCTAATCCTGATCGAAGCATCCTGTGTCACTCAAAACGCAGATTAAAACATAAACACTTATCGATTGGTTGTCATCATCATAATCCGAGATTCAACAGCAGCACCACCCAGTGTCAAATGTCAAGCGGTAGTACCGCCCAGCAATGGCGGTGGTACCGCCAATATCCCGGAAATCCGGGATGAGACACTTTTTGGCTCCACTTTTGAAAGCCATTGGGGCCTATAAATACCCCACCCTTTTCAGCATAAAAAGGCACTAAAGTGTGATTATAATCTTGAGTTATTGGGGATTACAAGTGTTGTAAACAAGTGCTAGAGTTCTCCTCCCTTTCTAAATTTTGAGATCATTCAAGAGAGGTGTGAGTTTTGTAAGGGTTCTCTCCAAACCCCGACAAAAGGAGAAAAAGCTATAAAATGTGATTGGTTTTCACCAATTGAAGGAAGGCCTATAGTGGATGCCGGTGATCTCGATTGAGTAGGAATCCGATAGTGGATGTAGGTCACATTGACCGAACCACTCTAAATCTGGTTTGCATTTCGTTTTGAGCAATTTACTTTAATTGCAAGTCATTTCATAGCAAAGACCTTCTTCTCCTCATCTTGCTTTCACTACGCTTACGCTCTCTTATGTTTTAAGTTGTTATCTTTCCGAATCGATTTCCTTTGAATGTACGAAATATTTTACGAAAGCTAAGAATTTTTCGCTATACTAATTCACCCCTCCTCTTAGTGCCGCTCTTGATCCTAACAAATCGGTAGTGCCTACACCATATGAGATATGGAAACAGAAGAAACCTGATCTTAAGGTTGTTAAGATTTGGGGCTGCCCTACCCACCTTAAAAGATACAATCCCGAGAAGTTGGAATCAAAGATGGAGCGGTGCAAGTTCATGGGATACCCCAAGAAAACTTGTGGGTATTATTTATATCATCTCGAGGACTAATAGGTCTTGGTAGCTAAGAGAGCGGTGTTCCTTAAGAAGGAACACATTCTTGGCGGAGACAGTGGGAGCATGATAGAGTTGAGAGAGGTTGGAGAACCTAGCTTAAGCACCACTCTACAACTTGAGTCTGTTCAAGTACCTAACACATAAGTTCCAACTTTACATAGGTCCGGTAGAGTATCCCATCATCTTAAGAGATATATAGGACATATTGGAGGAGAGGATGTTGAGGATATTAATCCTCAAACCTATGAGGAGGCTATTATGAGTATAGACTCTGGGAAATGGCAAGAAGCCATGAATTCTGAGATGGATTCCATATACTCTAATAAGGTTTGGAACCTAGTTAATACACCCGAGGGTATTGTACCCATCGATTGCAAGTGGATCTTTAAGAAAAGATCGGAGGAGATGGAAAGGTAGAGACCTATAAAGCAAGGCTAGTGGCTAAGGGGTATCGTCAAAGGCAAGGTGTTGACTATAACGAAACCTTCTCGCCCGTAGTTATGCTAAAATCCATCCGAATTCTATTGGCTATTGCAGCACATTGTGATTATGAGATCAGACAAATAGATGTGAAAACTGCATTCCTCAATGGCAACCTCGAGGAGGAAGTATATATGATATAGCCCGAGGGATTCGTATCCAAGGACTGTGCAGATAAGGTGTGTAGGTTACTTAGATCCATTTATGGACTAAAACAAGCTTCTCGAAGTTGAAACATAAGATTTAATAAGGCAATCAGATCGTATGACTTTCGTTAAGAATAAAGATGAGCCTTGTGTGTACAGGAAAGTAAGTGGGATGCTAGCACCTTCTTAGTGTTATATGTGGATGACATCCTGATTATTGGGAATGATGTAGGAATGTTATCCACAGTAAAGGCTTGGTTATCTAGATACTTCTCCATGAAGGACTTAGGGGAAGTATCTTATATCTAGGGATTCAGATCTCTAGAGATAGATCCAAGAGGATGCTTGGCTTGTCCTAGTTTAGGTACATAGACACCATTGTTAAAAGGTTTTGCCATAAAAAATTCCAAGAGAGGTATTATACGGATCAGACATAGGATATCATTTTCTAGGAGTATATCCCCAAAGTCTCCTGAAGAAAGGGCAAACATGGATATAATACCCTATGCCTCAGCAATAGGGTCTATCATGTATGCCATGCTATATACCAAGTCAGATATAGCGCATACTTTGAGTGTCATGAGCAGGTATCAGGCGAATCTAGGCTTGAAGCACTAGAAAGCAGTAAAGTGTATCCTTAAGTACTTGAGAAGGACTAAGGATCTTTTACTAGTATATGGAGGTAGTAGTCTCAGGGTTGAAGGCTACACGAACTCGAGTATTCAGTCCGATGTCGATGACAATAAGTCGAATTCAGGGTATGTGTACATCTTGAATGGAGGAGCAGTATGCTAGAAGAGTTTCAAGTAAGATACTACTACTAACTTGACCATAGAAGCGGAGTACATTATTGCAGCAGAGGCAACAAAGGAGGTAATGTGGATGAAGAAGTTCATCACAGATTTGGGAGTCGTGCCAAGTAGTGAGGAGCCGATTCCCTTATATTGCGACAACAATGGGGCGATTGCTCAAGCAAAGGAACCCAGGTCTCATCAGAAACTAAGAATGTTCAGAGGAGGTTCCACTTGTTCAGAGAGATCGGGACCTGAGGAGATGTAGTGGAAAGAGTTACATCTGAAGATAACATTACAGATCTACTAACATTGCAGATAACATTTCTAATTTCTTTGGATTTTGAGTGATGGAAGATTGTGGAAAATGACTTTCAAAAGTCTTCTCTTCCAATGAACCATTGGAATGAGTTGGAGAAGAAGACTTTCTCTTTAAATGCCAAAGCTATGAATGACTTGTTTTGCACTTTAGATAAAAATAAGTTCAATTAAGTGTCTATTTGTGAAATAACCTTCGATATTTGACACACACTCGAAATCACTTACGACGGCACTAATAGAGTAAAGGAGTCCAAAATAAATCTTTTAGTCGAGACTTATGAATTATTTTGGATGAAACCAAGTGAGACTATTGGAGACATGTACACCTGGTTCACGGATATCATCAACGGTTTAAAAGCACTTGGTAAAAGTTTTTCAAACTTTGAACTCGTTAATAAAATATTGAGATCCCTTTCAAATATTTAAAACCCTAAAGTAACGACCATTCCAAAGGCCAAGGATTTGAATAATTTTCCTCTCGAAGAATTTATTGCTAGTCATAGGTGCTCAACAAGCCAATCACGTGAGTATGGCATGTGTGACTTGACACAGAATCTATTTGCTTATTATAATTTGGCATTTATCACTTTATATTGACTATTCCATATATACATGTATATATTGTGATGTCCTTGGATCTGTGCAATGAGAATTAGATCATGATGAGATCACGATAATGAGACCGATTCACCTTTAAACACAGATCCTAAATAATCCCGGTCATAGGTTACTCGAGATGGACATCGAGATAACCGGACAGACTGGTATGCTGCATACCCAACCATATGATTGATGCAGCTAGTCTCATAATTGCTCATGTGGAGACACTAGGGATACAGTATAGGTGCTCATTAGAGAATGTGTTCATTGATTGATCCGCTTAAGGAATGCTGGATGGTTGATGATGCCTTATTGTCAAATAGCAATTCCGTAGTCCTAGTGGTGTATCTGGTCCTTAGACTTAAGACACCAATGATGTCCTGTATGAGTGCTCCATTATTTGATACCGGACTTATAGGTTTGGATGTCTCAGATCAAGTACAGTCGATCATCGGGAGTGGCAATCGACAATATGAGGGCTATTGAGTGTCGATAGAGGATCATCCACTCTCGGTGTTATGAGAGGAATATCTCATATGTTCTTGCTCAGACAAATCCCTGGCTAGGGTCATTCAGATTGAGAGAGAAAGAGTACTCCGAGAGAATCCGATTAGAGCGAGACTCGAGTAGAAACCGTATAGGTCTGACAGCACCACACCCAATATACGGTCTTTGGGATATTAGATGGATGAGGGACTATAGGTACACGGTAACTGAGGACAGATAGGTCAAATAGATTGGATTTCCCTGTATCATCTGCGGACTACGGTGTAGTGGCCTAGTACGTCTGTAGTCGACGAGTCGAGTGAATTATTATGGAGATAATAATTCACTGAGCTAGAAGGAGTTCTGACAGATATGACTCATGGCCAACTCGATATTGGGCCTAGAGGGTCACACACATATGGTAGGCATTGTGATGAGTAGAGGTTCGGATATGAGATATCCATTAGAGCCCCTGAATTATTGGATATCCAATAAGCCTCTGAATTATTGGATCCTATGGATGAGATCCAATAAGAGCTCATAAGAGATTATTAGATAGAGATCCATTAATCTAAGAGGCTTGAGTAGTTGGATGGAGATCCAATAGCCAATAGGGGAGGATCCATTACGGTTAAGTTAATAGGGGACCTCTCTAAATAGGAGGGATTCAGTAGTTTATAGGCTAGAGTCTTTGCTTGCCTCTCTTATTCTCCTCCCCCTCTCCACCTTAAAGCTGGTCTGTAGTTTTGAGGAGCGTCGTCGCAGCCCTACAGTGTGGATCACCGCTAAAGAGGAGGGCGCTTGACCTCCTTCACCCTGTCATAAAGATCTGCAAGGAAACAGGGATATACGATCTCCCTAGGTAACATAATCTATTCTATATGCAGTTTGTTTCGCGAATTTTTTACGCACTAATTTTCGCACGACAACGAACATCTTTTTGGAAAATTGGGGATTTTGTTTTCTTGTTCTTCCGTTGCGCATGTGATGTCGCCCCCAAGATTTTCTAATAGTGGTATCAAAGCCAAGTTGTTCATGCGATCGATTGGTTTTGAACTGCGTGTGTTGTGTTTTGGAGAAGCTTTTGGCGTCAAAATCGTTGACGCAAAAGCAAGAAAGGGCAGCGACTATTGCTGCCCTTGTTGCCATCACAGATGGCCGCGTTGCCATCTGTGTACAAGCAGGCCGCCAGCAGCGACAACCGCAAGGCCGATCGCATGCAGGCAGGCCCCCTGTAGCGGCGCCCGCAAGCAGGGCTGCAGGCACGGCGGCCACCTGCGCGAGCATTGTGCCTGTGCGCAAGGGCGGCACCTACGGGTGTTGGACACGCGGGTAGAGGCGCTACGCCGTAGCGACGCCTGTGGGCGTTGCGCCCGCGTGCATAACCGCCTATGGATGTTGCGTGGGGCAGCACCACCCGTAGGGGCGCTCGTAGGTGGGGGCGGTGACCGTAGGGGCAATGCCACTCGTTGGGGTGGTTGCCCGTGGGGGCGCCCACCTATAGGGGTAGCACCGCCAACGGGCGTGCTGCCCATAAGCAGGGGTAGCGCCCTGCCCCCCGCCGTATAGGCCGTCGCTAGTAGGGTGGCGATAGTGGCTGTAGTAGGGGAAAGGGAGAAAGGGGCTTAGGGTTTTCTGAGCAAAAGATAGTTTTACCACTCAAAATTTGAGAAATTTAAATTCTGTCCTTTTTTCTAAATTATGGAAATACCCCTAAGAATTCAAAAAATTCCCTACATGTCCCTGATTTCAAAAATATTAATTAATTAAAAGGTTTAATTGATTATTATTTTTATTATTATCTAGTAGTCCTACATGATGATGATTTATACATGTGATGTATGATGTGTGGATGGATAATCATGGACCGTGTGATGTGTGTACTTGTCATTATTATTATTGGGGCCTGTGAGCCTCCATTATATTTCTCGTTTATTGTCGGGCCTGCATGCCTATGATTAAGTTGTAATCAAACGAGGAGGCGTAGAGGGAGCATGGAAGCGATAGCGGGACCCACGAGACGGACGATCGCGATGCATGGAAATGCATCGAGATGTCGACGAAACCGACGAGGACGAGATGGACGATCATAGGGCATAGAGATGCATTGTTGCACACATAGATCTTGATGTGAGTGATTAGGCCTACTGGCTCGGGCCTGATCACATTAGGCTGTGGTCCATTATCATCTAGTGTGATTACTTATATATATACTAGATATGTATATATATTTACAAGAAATATAGATATATATTAAATATGTATATGTGTGACATGTCATATTAGGAGACCAAATCATAGAAACCCCTCTCTCGATAATATTAAGTCGGTAAATATGAGGCAATTAGATTGACCCACGTGGCCTTCCATCGTTATAGGTAGGGATCGATTCTCGGTGTAGGTTGAGTTGGTCGAGTCCCTCGAGGCTCACCTATATCGTAATTCGCTATCTTGTTATGACATAGAGATGTCACTAGTGACCTGAGGAAATGGTATGCTTGGTCGAGTCCCTCGAGGGTATATCATTGAATCAGACTCATTTTATAACGATGGTGTTGACTTAACTGAGCATCATGGTTGGTCGAGTCCCTCCAGATCATGGTGATTTAGAGGCCGAACAAGATGAGAATCATAAGGAGTTGCGATCGGCAAGAGTTGCCTACCTTTTGGGCATAGTGTGATTGGTCGAGTCCCTCGAGATTACACTAAGATGCTAATTGGATCTAGATCACCACTAGAAGTCTGTCGGAGACTTCTATTTCACGTGCTGAGAGTATCACATGACTCTCTAGTAAAATAGTGGGAGCATATTAAGATAGAAGTTCATATCTTTATTATTTATGTTTTGCAAAATCTGCATGTTATTCATTTCTACTACATCTTTATTTTTAGAAAATGTCACTTTCAAATCCCTTACATGGCATACTTGATGTCAATCACCTTACTAGTCCAAATTATACGGATTGGCTCCGCAACTTGAGAATTGTTCTCACGGTGGAGAAAATCACGTACGTCCTTGATACAATGATGCCTATGCCCGAGGAAGGGGCAAGCAAGGATGAGATCGCTCGCTACGTGAAGTACATTGCTTGCTCAATGTTACATGTTGGGCTCTATAACTCCTAAATTACAGAGACAACTTGAAAAGATGGATGCCAGAACCATTCTCCTACATGTCCGCAAACTATATGAGGAACATAGAAGGACTCAGCGATATGAGATATCCAAGAGCCTCTTTCGCACTAGGATGACTAAGGGGACACCGGTTCAGAACCATGTCTTAAAGATGATTGAGTGGATAGAGAAACTCACAGGTCTAGGAATAATCCTAGAGGATAACTTGTGTGTGGACATTATGCTTTAGTCCCTACTAGATTACTTTTCATAGTTCGTAATGAATTTTAATATGAGCAAGCTTGAGGTGACTCTCCTAGAGCTCCTCAATATGTTAAGGGAGGCAGAGAGTACTATCAAGAAAGAGAAGCCAGTTCCCTACACTAGTGAGACCAGAAAGAAAAGGAAAGTAGAAAAGTCCCTTAAGAAGGGTAAGGGCAAGGGTAGACCAAGTAAAGCAAAGGTTGCTAAGAAAGATCCAGTAAAAGACAAAGGGCAGTGCTTCCACTGTGGCAAAGATGGGCATTGGAAGAGGAACTGCAAAGAGTACCTTGTAGAGAGGGCGAAACAGAAGCTTGGAGAAGCTTCAAGTACATTCATGATCAGTCTCCATTTGTTAGACTCTTATGGTAACACATGGGTATTGGATACTGGTAGTGCTTATCATATTTGCAATTCATTGCAGGTCCTAGCAAGGCCTAGGAGATTGGCAAGGGGCGAGATGGATCTCATGATGGGCAATTGAGCAAAAGTTGCTACAGTAGCTATTGGCGAGGTTACCCTACATTTGCCTGGTGAAGCTATTATTGCATTAGATGCATACTATTTTGTTTCTTATATTATCAAAAATATTATCTATATTTCATGTTTGACAAGTAGTGGATATAAATTAGTTTTTGGGAACAATGGTTGCATAATGGTTTGTTTATGCTAAACACTACTCCACATATCATGAATATAAGTGTGTCTAAGAGGAAACGAGATGAGGTGAACAGTGCATACTTGTGGCATTGTAGGCTAGGTCACATCCATGAGGGAAGAATTCAAAAGTTGCTAAAGGATAGATATCTAGATCCATTCGATTATGAGTCATATGTAACTTGCGAGCCTTGCCTTCGTGGAAAACTAACCAACTCTCTATTTAGTGAAACTGAAGAGAGAGCCACTAAGTTGTTGGAACTCATACATAGTGATGTATATGGACCTATGTCAACTCATGCCATTGGTGGTTACTCCTACTTCATTACCTTTACTCATGATTTCTCAAGGTATGGATATGTGTACTTAATGAAGTACAAGTCCGAGGCCTTTGAGAAATTCAGAGAGTATAAGAATAAAGTGGAGAACCAGACTAGAAGAGTATCAAGACTCTTCGATCAGATCGAGGAGGTGAGCATTTAAGTACAGAGTTTACTCAGTTCCTCAAGGACCATGGGATATTATCCCAATGGACACCTCCTTATATACATCAGTTCAATGGTGTATCTGAAAGGAGAAATCGTACGCTGTTAGACATGGTATGGTCCATGATGAGTTTTGCTGACCTACCCATCTCATTCTGGGGATATGCCCTAGAGACCACAACTTACCTTCTGAATAGAGTTCCAACTAAGTCGGTAGTGTCTATACTATTTGAGATGTAGAAAGGGAAGAAGCCCGATCTTAAGGTTGTTAAGATTTGGGACTACCCTATCCATGTTAAAAGACACAACCCCAATAAGTTGGAATCAAGGATGGAGCGGTGCAAGTTCATGGGATACCCCAAGGAAACTTGTGGGTATTATTTATATCATCTCGAGGACCAAAAGGTCTTTATAGCCAAGAGAGCGATGTTCCTTGAGAAGGAACACATTCTTGGTGGAGACAGTGGGAGCATGATAGAGTTGAGCGAGGTTGGAGAACCTAGCTCAAGCACCACTCTATAACCCGAGTTTGTTTAGGTACCTAATACACACGTTCCAACTTTACGTACGTTTGGCAGATTATTGTTGAATCTTGGATTTTGATAATTAAATCAATTGGTAAATTATTTGATCTAATCCATGTGTTGAAATAAGTGTGTAGGATTAACTATGATAGCAGTAAGGCGTAAAGCAAATGATGGGCCGGAGTCGAAGACTCGGACGATATATTGGGAGCTCACCGAGAGTTTATCGTAAGATCACCGAAAGCACGTTAGAAGACTCGCCGAAAGCTCGTCAGAAGATCACCGGAAGCACGCTAGAAGACTAGCCGAAGGTTGGTTGGGAGCTCACAAGAAGCTTGTTGGAAGACTCGCCGGAAGATCGCCGAGTGAAAAATCAACAAACCAGACCATGCTTGCCTTAATCGTAGTTAGAACGATAATTAGAGTTGATGTGGGAGGTAATACCATCAACTCTGTTAAGGGCCAATTGGGCTCGGAGTTGGGCTGGTTTGAGCCGTAGTCAAGGCCCAACCAGGATGCTGAATTCCTGACCAGCGATGGCATTGCCTAGAAAGTAGCACCCCAGGTGGAATGGGCGGTGGTACCACCCAAACTGGGCGGTGGTACCATCGGCAGTTATTGCTGCCAGCGATGGTATCGCCCTTGTTAAGTGGTGGTACCACTAGAGCTCGATCTCCGAGCTCTGTCAAGTGGTGGCACCACCCAGACTAAGCGGTAGTACTGCCCAGTGTTAGGTGTCAGGTGGTGGTACCACCCAATAATGGCGATGGTACCGCTAGTACCTCGGAAATCCGGGATGAGATACTTTTTGGCTCTATTTTTAAAAGCCATTGGGGCCTATAAATACCCAACCCTTTTCAGCATGAAAAGGCACCGAAGTATGATTATAATCTTGAGTTATTGGGGTGTACAAGTGTTGTAAACAAGTGCTAGAGTCCTCCTCCTTTTCTAAATTTTGAGATCATTCAAGAGAGGTGTGAGACTTGTAAGGGTTCTCTCCTAAATCCGACAAAAGGAGAAAGTGCTGTAAAAGGTGATTGGTCTTCACCTATTGAAGGAAGGCCTATAGTGGATGCCGGTGACCTCGACGGAGGAGGAAT
>LVTN01001586.1:41506-56792 GCA_001649415.1 Musa itinerans
ATGGAGTTTTGAGGAGCGTCATCGAAGCCCTACTGTGTGGATCACTACTAGAGAGGAGGGTGCTTGACCTCCTTTACCCTCTCCTAGAGATCTACAGGGATATAGGGATATTCGATCTCCCTAGATAACATAATCTATTCTATACGCAGTTTGTTTCGCGTATTTTTTGTGCACCAATCTTCGCACGATGCCGAACATCTTTTTGGAAAATTGGGGATTTTGTTTTCTTATTCTTCCGCTGCGCATGTGATGTCGCCCCCAAGATTTTCCAACACTTATCTGGTCATTAATGACCTACGAGATGACTTGCAATGCTCATGAAGAGCCTGAGAACTACCTTCCAAAGAACAGGAAGGATATGTCACTAAGAACTCATAAAGACCACTTGAAAGAAGTTTAAGTGATGAGGACTATGATGATGACTTGGCACTCAAAATAAATCTAAAAATAACACTCAAAATAAAATTAAACTTAAGAAAGAACAAGTTACTTGCTACGAATGCAAGAAGCCGGTGCTAGTCATAAGTGCCCTACAAGCCAATCACGTGAGTGATGGCACGTGTGACTTGACACGTAGTCTTTTTGTACATATATATATTGTGATGTCATTGGATCTGTGTAACAGAAATCATATTGTGATGAGATCACGATAATGAGTTCAATTCGCTTTTACACACATATCCTAAATAATCCCGGTCATAGGTTACTCGAGAGGGACATTGAGATAATCGGACAAACTAGTATGTTGTATATCCATCCATATAATAGATGTAGTTGGTCTCATAGTTGCTTGTGTAGGGACAATAGGGATATAATACAGGTGCTCATTGGGGGATGAGTTCATTAATTGATCCGCTTACGGAATGCTGAATGATTAATTATGCCTTATTATTAGACAATGATTCCATAGTCCTAATAGTGTATTTGGTCCTTAGACTTAAGATACCAAGGATGTCATGTATGAGTGCTCCACTCATTGATATCGAACTTATAGGTTTGGTTGTCCCAAATCTAGCACAACCGGTCATTGAGAGTGGTAGTCAACCTTACGAGGGCTACTAAGTGTCGATAAAGGATCATCCACTCTTAGTGTCATTAGAGAAATGTCCCATGTGTTCTTACTTAAACAAGTCCTTGGCTAGGGTCATTCGGATTGAGAGGGAAAGAGTTCTCCGGGAGAATCCTATTAGAGCGAGACTCGAGTAGAAACCGTACGGATCTAATAGCACTATACCCGATATACGGTCTCTGGGATATTAGATTAATGAGAGCCTATAGGTACACAGTAACTAAAGACAGACAGGTCCAATAGATTGGATTCCCTTGTATCATCTAGGGACTTCGGCGTAGTGGCCTAGTACATCTACAATCGATGAGTCGAGTGAATTATTATGGAGATAATAATTTATTGAGTCAAAAGGAGTTCTAACAAGTATGACTCATGGCCAACTCGATATTGGGCCTACTGAGTCACACACATATGGTAGGTGTTGTGATGAGTAGAAGTTCAGATATGAGATATCCGCCGGAGCCCCTATCTTATTGGATATCCGATAAGCCCCTGAGTTATTGGATCCTATGGACGAGATCCAATAAGAGCCCATGAGAGATTATTAGATAGAGATCTACTAATCTAAGAGGCTTAGGTAGTTGGATACAGATCCAATACCTAATAGGGCAGGATCCATTAGGGTTAAATTGATAGGGGACCTCTATAAATAGGAGAGAACTAGTGGTTCATAGGCTAGAGGTTTTTGTTGTCTCTTCTATTCTCCTCCCCCTCTCTACCTCGGAGTAGGCCTAGAGTTTTGAGGAGCATCATCGCAGCCTTGCTGTGTGGATCATTTCTAGAGAGCAGGGTGCTTGACCTCCTTCACCCTCTCCTAGAGATCTATAGGGATTCAGGGATATATGATATCCTTTGGTAACACAATCTATCTCACACGTGGTTTTAAGTTTTGCAGATTTTGCGCACGAATCTTCGTACTACAACGAATAAATATTTGAGAATTTGGGAATTTTGTTTTTCTGTTCTTCCGCTGCGCATGTGATGTCGCCCCCAAAGATTTCTCAACAGTCAGGATATCTCATAAGCGAATGGCCCCAAGTGAAGAAAAAACAACCAAAGAAGAAGAAGGCGCTCAAAGCAATGTGGGATGATTCGAGCAATTCCGAAGATGAACAAAGCAACAAGAAAATCGCCAACTACACACTTATGGCTATCAGAGATGAGGTAAGTGGTTCATCAGATGTAAATTTATCTTTCAATGAGCTTTCAAGTGCTTTTCATGATTTGTTCAATTTATGTAGAATAATGAGCAAAAATTATAATTCTTTGAAAAAGGAGCATGCTCTTTTAAATAATAAATTTGAAAAACTTAAGCATGATAATACTTCGCTGCCTCCATGCACTAAATGTGAACACTTAAAGGCACTTGAGAAGGAAAACTTGCTACTAAAAGAAATTCTAGAAAAGTTGAAGGTTGGTACAAAGTCCTTTCGCATGATCCTTGACAATAAGGGTCATGTTCATAGAAGAGGCAGAATCGGATTTATGAGTAACTCTCACCAAAATCTAACTACATTTGTTAAAGGCCCTACCTTTTATATATCATCCCGCACCAAATATAACTTTTGTTCCAAACTCGGATATATTACTTATAAATGTCCGTTTAAGAGATATAGTCCACACAAATTGATTTGGATTTCTAAAGAAACCGCAACGAACTCCATGCAAAATGATAAGTTGAGTAGATCGACTTTTGAGGCACCCAAGGTCAAATGGATACCTAAAAATCACCCTTTTTTGTAGAAATGTTCACCATCACAAGCTAGGAGCAAAAGATGGTACCTTGATAGTGGATGCTCAAGGCACATGACTGGAGATCCATCTAAATTCTCTAAGATCACTAGCCTAGACGAAAGGTATGTCACCTTCGGAGACAACAATAATGGTAAAATCATTGGCAAAGGAACCATAGGTAACAAATTCAACTTTTTGATTGAAGATGTGTTGTTGGTTGATGGCTTAAAGCAAAATCTTTTAAGCATTAGTCATTTGTGTGATAAATGATACATCATTAGATTTGAATCTAATGCTTGTATTATTAAAAAACCACACAAAAACACATTTATGATTGCCTAAAACAAAATAATGTATACACTATTGATATTAATGATCTTTATAAAGAAATGTGTTTTTTAGTTTTGAATGATGATGCTTGGCTTTGGCATAGGAGATTAGGTCATGCTAGCATGAAACAAATATCTCAAATCTAATTTAGAGAACTTGCCAGAGGTATTCCTAATATTAAGTTTGTTAAAGATAATGTGTGTGATGCATGTCAACTAGGAAAACAAATAAAAGGTAATTTCAAATCAAAGAATTAAATAAGCATCTCTATGTTGAATCTTGGATTTTGATGATAAAATCAATTGGTAAATTGATTGATCTAATCTATATGTTGAGAAAAGTATAAAGGATTAACTATGATAGCGGTATAATATGAAGCAGATGTTGGGCCGGAGTCAAGATCGAGACTTCGTTGGGAGTTCGAGAGTTCGTCGGAAGTCCGGACGTTCATCGAAAGTTCTGCTAGAATTGACCGAGAAGTCCAAGAGCTTGCCAAAGAGGCTTATCAGAACTCACCAAGAAGATCATCATGAAGTTCAGGAGCTTGCCAGAAGTCCATTAGAACATTGTCAAGAGATCATTGGAAGTTCGTAAGAAGATCGCCGGAAGCTCGCCGAAAGAACAATTGATGTACCGGAACAAGAATGCTTTGTTAAATGTCTAATTATTCTTGTTAGACCATAAGTTGAGTTAGGATTGGGAGGTAATCCCACTAACTCAGTTAAGGGCCAACTAGGCCCTTAACAAGGCTAAATTGGGCTAGTTGAACAAGCCCATTCAGCACCTAAAGTCACTGCTAGCGGTGTCACCGCCAGGGTCGATGGTGGCACTGCTTGGGACTCAGTCTCCCTAGTGTTCTGGGCGGTGGTACCACCAATAGTTATTACTTGCTAGCGATGGTACCACCCAGTCAGGTAGTGGTACCGCTAGAGCTCAGTCTTCGAGAGCTCTGTCAAGTGGTGGTACTGTCAAATTGAGTGATTGTACCGCCCAATGTTAGTGTTGCAGGCGATGGTACCACCCAGCATAGGCGGTGGTACTGTTGGGACCCGAGAAACCCAAGATAAGACACTTTTTGGCTCCAATTTTGAAGCTATTAGGGACTATAAATACCCCACCCTTTTCTGCATGAAAGGGTAATAAAGTGCCATAAAAAGTGTGAAAAAATCTAAGTGTTAGGGTATTAAAAGTATTATAAAAGTGAGAAGAGTCCTCCTCCTTCCTCTCTTAGCTTTATAATCATCCAAGAAAGAGGAGTGAGACTTATAAGGATTATCTCCTAAACCCATGAAAAGGAGAAAGCATTGTAAAGAGGTGGTTGGTCTTTGCCTATTGAAGGACCATTAGTGGACGCCGGTGACCTCGACGGAGGAGGAATCGGAAGTGGATGTAGGTCACAACGATAGAACCACTATAAATTCTGGTGTTTTATTTCCTTACTGCAAATTCTCTTTACTGCATTTAACCCTACTATATTGCAAACTTCCCAATCATCTCTTCTCTACTTTTTCAAAGTGAAACAAACGATTTGAGTCAAAACCATTTTTATCGTATGAAGGATTTCGAATCGACGTAATTTTTCCACTGCACTAATTCACCCCCCCTCTTAGTACTGCTCTTGATCCTAACAATTGGTATCAGAGTAAGGTCACTCTCACTTAGTTTGAAACCTAAGAGAGATGACATTTGCCGACAAGCAAGAGGGTCATTCAATTACACGTCCTCCCATATTCAATGGGATAGATTACACATATTGAAAAACTAGAATGAGGATTTTTCTAATTTTAATAGATTTTGAGTTATGGAACCTTGTAGAAAATAGCTTTCAAAAGTCTTGTCTTCCAATGAGCGATTGGAATGAGTTAGAGAAGTAGACTTTCACTTTAAATGCCAAGGCTATGAATGCCTTATTTTGTGCTTTAGATAAAAACGAGATCAATCGAGTGTCTATTTATGAAATGGCTTTTGATATTTGGCACATACTCAAAATCACTCACGAAGGCACTAGCAAAGTAAAGGAGTCAAAGATAAATCTTTTAGTTTATACTTATGAATTGTTTCGCATGAAGCTAAGCGAAACTATTATCGACATGTACACCCATTTTACGAATGTCATCAATAGTTTAAAAGCTCTTGGCAAATGTTTTTCAAACTATGAACTTGTTAATAAAATCTTAAGATCCCTTCAAAAGAGTTGGAACCCTAAAGTAACGGTCATTCAAGAGGCTAAGGATTTAAACAACTTTCCTCTTGAAGAACTTATCGGGTCACTAATGACCTATGAGATGACTTGCAAAGCTCATGAAGAGCTTGAGAACAACCATCCAAATAATAGGAAGGATACGACACTAAGAACTCAAGAAGACCACTTGAAAGAAAATTCAAGCGATGAGGATTATGATGAGGATGTTGTTGAATCTCAAATTTTGATGATGCAACAAATTGATAGTGTTTATGATTTCATCTGCATTTTGAGTGACGCAAGAAGCTTTGATCAAGGAGAGACAATTGAAGTAGGAAGAATCATGTTGGGCTAGAGAAAAACATGTCAGAAGATTAGATGTCAAGACGAAGGATCGATTGATGTATCGATAGAAGGCTTCGGGCCATGGATTCGGGTATCGGGCCAAGAAGAACAAAAATTGCGCTAAGGAAATTAGAGTTTTGGAGGTCAACTAGCTGATTGGGCAATAGGCTACAAGAGAGGATGATGTGCCAAAGAATTAGACGAAGTGTCGATAAACCAATGACATACAAGACAACTTTGATTCAAGCTTTGTAATAATTATCTAGATCAAAGTAGGTTATATGTGTGCAGGATTAACTTTGATAGCAAGGCATAAAGCAAAATAAAGTCCCGGAGTCATAAACATGATTTCGTTGGGAGTTCGAGAGTTCATCGAAAGTCCAAACGTTCATCGAAAGTTATGTAGGAATTGATCAAGAAGTCTAGGAGCTTGCCAAAGAAGCTCATTGGAACTTGCTAAGAAGATCGTTGGGAAGTCTAGAAGCTTGTTGGGTGTCCGCTGGAACATTACCAAGAGATCGTCGGAAGTTCGTTAGAAGATCGCTGGAAGAAACCTAGACTTACAAACTTATTTAAGCTTAGTAAATGTCTTAGAATTCATAGTTAGCACATAATTGGGATTAGAATTGGGCCAACCCAATTAGGGACCAGTTGGGCCAATGTATGGACTGTGTTGGGCCAAGTGCAAGGCCCAAACAATGACTCAACAAGTGGCACCATCGTGGCACAGTATCCGAGACTATGTTAGGCAGTGGTACCGCCCAGACATAGTCTCCTAGGTGGTGGTACCACCAGACTGGACGGTGGTACTGCCTAGTGTCAGTGCTGCAAGCGGTGGTACCGCCCAGCATAAGTGGTGGTACCGCTAGGACTTGGGAAGTCTAAGATGAGATATTTTTAGGCTCCAAGTTTGAATCAACTTGAGGCCTATAAATACCCCTCTCATCCCTGTTATAATCTTGTGAAGTTTGAGAGAGGAGGTAGTGGGGTGTAAAGGTTTTCTCCTAAACCCGTGAAAAGGAGAAGAGGGTTGTAAGAAAGAGGTTAGTCTTTTCCTATTGAAGGAAGACCATTAGTAGTTGCTAGTGGCCTCGACGAAAGAGGAATCAGTAGAGTGGTTGTAGGCCATGACAACCGAACCACTATAAAATCCGGTTTGCATTTCTGAATTACTATTTACATTTATTGCAAACAGCCATACTTCCTCATTACTTTAGCTACACACTCTTATGAACATGTTTCAAGTTAAGCATCTTTAGAGATCAGTTTTTATCATACGAAATATTTTACAAACCGGCGTAATTTTACCGCTGCACTAATTCACCCCCCCCCCCTCTTAGTGCCGACTCGTTCCTAACAGTTGGTATCAGAGCCTCGTTATTTCTCGTTTGGTTTAACACCCAAGAGAAATGTCTCTTTTCGGATTTCAAGAGGGTTTTTCTATCATTCATCCTCCCATGTTCAATAGGACGGACTACACTTATTGGAAAACCCGTATAAGAGTTTTCTTGCTTTCGTTGAATCTCAATTTATGGAATATAGTCGAATTTGGTTTTCAAAAGTCTTCTACTCCAATGAACAAATGGAATGATTTGGAGAAGAAAACTTTTTCTTTAAATGCTAGAGCTATGAATACTCTATTTTGTGTCTTAGACAAAAATGAATTCAATTTAGTTTCTACTTGCGAAACGACTTTCGATATTTAGCACACTCTTGAAATCACACACAAAGGCACAAGTAGGGTTTGATATTCTAAAGTTAATATTTTGATGCATAATTTTGAGTTGTTTCGAATGGAACCAAGCGAGACTATTGGAGATATATACACCCATTTTACGGATGTCATTAATAGTCTAAAAGCACTTGGCAAATGTTTTTTGAATTTTGAACTTGGTAATAGGATATTAAGATCCCTTCCAAAAAGTTGGGATCCTAACATCACGACCATACAAGAATCAAAGGACTTGAAGCATTTTCCTATTAAAGAACTGATTGGGTTATTAATGACCTACGAAATGAGTTGTATGGCTCATAAAGAGCTTGAGAATAACCATCCAAAGAATAGGAAGAATTTTACACTTAGAACAAAAGAAGACCACTCAAGCGAAAGCTCAAGTGATGATGAACTTGAACTTCTCACATTAAAGCTTAAAAAGTTCTAAAAACAAGAATCAAAGAATAAAGATAAACTTAAAAAGAATGCAACTACTTACTATGAATGTAAGAAGAAGGAAGTACTCTGGGACGAATTGAGCTCATCTAAAGATGAGGAGCAAATCAACAAAGGCGAGGTGGCAAACTACGCCTTAACAACTTTCGACGATAAGGTAATCAAAATTCCCTTAGTTTACTTTGAAACTGCTTGATGCCTTTCATGAGTTCTTTCTAATTTAGTTTAGAAAAATTATATATATATATTTCTTAAAAATTACATGTTTAATGATATAATGAAAATATAAAAAATTGGGGACAATGCTTTTCTTTTTCTAGCTAATTTTGAAAATGACAATTGCATGTTTTATAAAAATACAACAAAATATTAGATTCAAATCTAATGATTAATCCTATGTATGTTTTTAAGAAAAAATAATGTGTTTCTAAATTGATGATTTCTAACTTTGAATGAAAATGCTCAATGAAATCATGCTTGATGTTTTAATGACATAATGATGTAAGATGTAATGAAAATATTAAAGTTTTGACACAATGCTTGATGATTTTATACTATGAATGAGATTTTGAAGTTATGCATGATGATTTTTGTGATTCATGGCATATTGATCTTCATCGCAATGAAAGTTGATTTTTCAGTTTTAAGCAAGATGGATAGTTTTCATATGAAAAACTTGAGCATATTTATATGAAATCAATCACATAAAATGAAACACATAAAAAGGAAAATGAATTATCATTGGAATTAAAATGATGAATCAAATCTCTTGTTTGAAGAAGCCTTATATTTAATGTGTATACGTTTTTGGTCTTGATGGTTTTTATGACGAAATTTATTTTTCGATCTTAAACGTTGATGTATTTTTTTATTTGACATAAAAAGATAAAGGAATGCTTGTATGAAACAAACAACTTCAAATGAAACATATAAAAAAGGGAATACATTTTTCATCTCTATCTTATTGATTTTTCAATAAAAGATTAATGAATCCATGTATATTATGCTTTTGTGAATCTCTTGGACTATGAAAATGATTTGATGAATTTGAATAAGTTTTATCGAAATCATAATTTCTCAAGAATTATAACATGAAATCTTTTATGAATCAAGATCGTTTATTTGATCTCTTATGCTTCTTCTTGTCATTTACTAAAGAGGAGAATTTTGTAGATGAATCATGAATTTTTCAGAATTATAACTTTTTTTTTTGAATTGAGATATTATGCATGAATCAAGTTCTCATGTGAATCTATCTGCGTTGCCTTTATTGAATTTTCTGAAAAGTGATTTTGATGATGATTTTGGATCTATTTTCATATGACTAAATCATAAATAATTTAAATCATGATGGCATCAAAATGTCAAATTACATTACATTCTACCATGCATGATCATAACTTCTCGTTTGTATGCATCAACATAATATCATGTGTATTGCATGATTTCATATCATCACAAGAAGGATAACAAGAAAAATTTGATGATGAGATATACAAATCATAAAGATAAATTGTAAATATCAAGAGACATATTATGATTCTTTTTGGATAACTCAAATAGCAAAAAGAAAGAATCATATTAAATAATCTTGATTTATAAAAAGAATTCTCAAGTTATAATTTCGAGAAATCAAGAGAAACCATGATTCATTTTAATAAATCTCCTCTTAAATAAATAACAAAAAGAATTCTTAGGAGATCATGAAAAATCTTGATTCATATAAAGAGAATCTCATCTTATCACGATTGATAAATATTCTCTTAAAAGAGTGAATCATACGTGCATCAAGAAAGATATTTCATGTTGAATATATCACAAGTCATAAATACGATAAATGAATGATGCATGCAATACTTATGATTTTAGTATGATGATGTATATAATGTATTGCATATGATGTGAATCATGATTAAAATTGCTTTGACTTGAATTCAAGATTTATCTTAATTATGACATATTAAAATAAGAATAATACTTTAACTTTGCCATGATTTGAAAATTGATGTAAAGGGAAATGAATTACAATATTGTATTCTTTCCTTTTTTTTGACAATGACAAAGGAGAGAAAAATTGCTAGCTCAAGATGCAAAATTTGGAAACTTGCACATTGCAAAAGAAGCAAAAAATTGCTAGCTTGCTTGTTCTAATAGATATAAAATTTTGCTAGCTTGCACTTTTCCAAGGAAGCAAAAATTGCACTTCTCAAAAGAGAAGAAAGAACTTGCTACCTTGAACATCACTAAGTTTGCTAGCTTGCATATTTCAAGAAGATGCAAAAATATGCTATCTTACACATCACAAAGAAAAGCAAACTTGTTAACTAACATCACCAAAAATTGCTAGCTTGCCTATCTTAAGAACCAAAAATGCAAACTTGCAATATTTACAATATTGCACAATCTTGCAATATTCATGTTCTAAAGTGATGGGAAAGTTGCTAAATTACGAAGCTTATACCTCTAGAATATTGATAAATGCACTTCTCCTTTTTGTTGATGACAAAGGGGGAGAAGTATAATGATGTTACGCATTATTTTATGATGACATGTAGCATGGATTTTTGAATTCAAGTGTTCCATCACTATGGCATATTGATAGGGGGAGTTAAGGTTAACTCCGTCATCAATTGGTTGTCATCATAAAAAAGAGGGAGATTGTTGAATCTCAGATTTTGATGATGAAACGAATTGATAGTGTTTATGATTTCATCTACGTTTTGAGTGACACAGGAAGCTTCAATCAAGGAGAGATAATTGAAGCAAGAATAATCATGTTGGGTTGGAGAAAAACTTGTTAGAAGATTGGACGTCAAGCCAAAGGATCGGTCGATGTATTGACAAAAGGCTTCGGGCCATGGATTCGGGCATCAGGCCAAGAAGAGCAGAAATTGTCCCAAGGAAATTGGAGTTGCGGAGGTCAACTAGCTAATTGCGCAATAGGGCACAAGAGAGGACGATGTGCCGAAGAATCAAACGAAGCGTCGATAAACCAATGACATGTCGGACAACTTTGATTCAAGCTTTGTAATAATTATCTAGATCAAAGTAGGCTTTATGTGTGCAGAATTAACTATGATAGCAAGGCATAAAGCAAAATGAAGTCCCAAAGTCAAGAACATGATTTCGTTGAGAGTTCGAGAGTTCGTCCGAAGTCCAGATGTTCATCGGAAGTTCTGCCGGAATTGATTGAGAAGTCTAGGAGCTTGCCAAAGAAGCTTGTCGAAACTCGCCAAGAAGATCATCATGAAGTTCAGGAGCTTGTCGGGAGTCCGTTGGAACATTACCGAGAGATTATCGGAAGTTCGCTGGAAGATCGCCGGAAGCTCGTCGGAAGAAACCTAGGCTTATAGACTTATTTAAGATTAGTAAATGTCTTAGAATTCATATTTAGCACATAATTAGGATTGGAATTGGGCCAACCCAATTAGGAGCTAGTTGGGCCCATGTATGGACTATGTTAGGCCAATTGCAAGGCCCAAACAATGACCCAACATGTGGCACCATCATGGCACAGTCTCCGAGACTATGTCAGGCGGTGACACGGCTAGACTGGGAAATGGTACCACCCAGTGGTAGTGTCAAGTGGTAGTATTGCCAATCTGGGTGGTGGTACCGCCTAGTGTTAGTGCTGTAGGCGGTGGTACTGCTAGGACCCGGGAAACCCAGGATGAGACATTTTTAGGCTCCAAGTTTGAATCAACTTGTGTCCTATAAATAGCCATCTCATCCCTAGTTAACTTACATAAGAATTGAGAGCTAAAAGAAAAGAAAATGCTATTATCATCTTGTGAGAACCCCTCTCAAAAGTCTAAGTGTTTGTGAAGTTTGAGAGAGGAGATAGTGGGGTGTAAAGGTTATCTCCTTAATCTATGAAAAGGAGAAGAGGGTTGTAAGAAGGAGGTTGGTCTTCGCCTATTGAAGAAAGATCATTAGTGGATGTCGGTGGCCTCGAAGGAAGAGGAATCAATAGAGTGGATGTAAGTCACGACGACCGAACCACTATAAAATCTGGTTTGCATTTCTGCATTACTATTTACATTTATTGCAAACTGCCATACTTCCTCATTACTTTAGTTGCACACTCTTACGAATGTGTTTCAAGTTAAGCATATTTTGAGATCGGTTTTTATCATACGAAATATTTTATGAACCGACGTAATTTTACAACTACACTAATTCACCTCTCTTAGTGCCAACTCGTTCTTAACAGACTTGGCACTCTTGACAAGAAAGTTCAAAAAATTCATAAAAAGGAATAAATTTAAAAATGATACTAAAAATAAATTTGCAGCCAAGAAAGAATAAGTTATATGCTACAAAAGCAAGAAGCCCGGATATTTCAAAAGTGAATGTCCTCAAGCAAAGAAGAAGTAACCAAAGAAGAAGAAGGCTCTTAAAGCAACTTGGGTAGACTCAAATGCATCCGAAGAAGAGGAGCCAACCTACATAGAGCAAGTTTCTCACTATGCACTAATGGCTATTGGAGATGAGGTAAGCAATTCATTAGATGCAAATTTATCTTTTGATGAATTACTAAGTGCTTTTCATGATTTATTAGATGAATATAAATTAGTTAGTAAAAAATATAAACTGTTAAAAAAGGAGAATGCCTCTATTATTAGTGATTTTGATAAATTTAAAGTTAAGCACAATGATAGTTTAGCTCCTTGCACAAAATGTGATGAATTAAAACATTTAAAAAGATAAACTTGCTACTCAAAGAAACCCTAGAAAAAGTTAAGGTTAGTAGCAAGTTCTTGAACATGATCCTTGCCAATAAGGGTCACGTTCATAGAAGAGGTAGAATCAGATTTGTGAGTAGCTCTCACCAAAATCCAACCACCTTTGTTAAAGGCCTTACCTTGCATGTTTCACCCCGAAACAAATGCAACTTTTGTTACAAATTTGGCCACGTTGCTTATCAATATCCATTTAAGAGATATAGTGCACATAAATTGATTTGGGTTCCTAAAGAACTCCATGCAAAATGATAAGTTAAGTATATGATAAGTTGAGTAGATCGATTTTTTAGGCACCCAAGGTCATATGTGTGTTAGGAAAGGGGTCGGCACTAAGAGGGGGGATGAATTAGTGTAGCGGTAAAATTACGTCGGTTCTGAAAATATTTTCATACGTTGAAAACCGAACTTGGAAATTCTTAACTTTGAAAGTGAAGTAAGAGCGTATTGAAGGTAGTTTGCAGTTAATGTAATTTGCAGAAAGCAAATGCAAACCAGATTTTATAGTGGTTCGGTTGTCGTGACCTACATCCACTCCGCCGATTCCTCTTTCGTTGAGGCCACCGGCATCCACTATCGATCTTACTTTAATATGCGAAGACCAACCACCTTTTACAACTCGATTCTCCTTTTATCAAGTTTAGGAGATAACCCTTCACCCCCACTCACTCCTCTCGTAAACTATTCTAACACTTAGAACTTTGAGAGGAGCTCACATAAGATTGCAGTAGCATTTCTATCATTTTTTACTCTCAATACTTGTATCTATTAACCGGGGATGAGAGGGGTATTTATAGGCTTCAATTTGATTCAAACTTGGAGCCTAAAAACATCTCATCCCGGGTTTCTTAGGTACGGGCGATACCACCGCTAGTGTTAGTTTGACACTAACACTGCGTTGGGTGGTACCACCACTGGCAACATTTGCTACCGACGGTACCAATGCCTAGTCTGGGTGGTACCATCGCCCAGACCACTTGGGAGATTGTCTCCCAGGCAGTGCCACAACCGGCAAGGCTTTCAACATCCTGGTCGAGCCTTAAATCTGGCCCAAACCAGCCCAACTTCAGGCCCAATTGGCCCCTAATAGAGTTGATGGGATTACCTCCTAATCCCAACTCCAATTATATCCTAACTATGATTCTTAAGACATATTCTAAGCATTCTAGTTCCGGTATGTCAATTGCTCTTCCAGCGAACTTCCGACGAACTCCCGACATTGTTCCGGTGGACTTCCGGCAAGCTCCTGGACTTCACGACAATCTTCTTGGTGAGTTCTGACATGCTTCCCTAGTAAGCTCCTAGACTTCTTGGCTAGTTCCTTCAGAACTTCCGACGAACTCTAGAACTCCCAACGAAATTGCGTCCTTGACTTCGGGACTTCATTTTACTTTATGCCTTGCTATCATAGTTAATCCTGTACATGTAAAAACATACTTTGATCTAGACAATTAATACTAAGCATTAATCATGTTGTCCGGCATGTCATTGGTCCCTCGACACTTCGTCCGATTCTTCGATGCATCATCCTCTCTTGTGGCCTATTGCCCAATCGGCTAGTTGACTCCGCAAGTCCGATATCCTTAGCGCAATATCCACTCTTTTTGGTCGGATGCTCGAATCTATGGCCCGAAGCCTTATGTCGATACGTCGATCGATCCTCTGGCGCGACGTCCAATCTTCTGACATGTTCCACTGGCCAACATGATTCTTCCTACTTTAATTATCTTATCCTGATCAAAGCATTTTACGTCATGCAAAACGCAAATTAAATCATAAACACTTATCAATTGGTTTCATCATCAAAATCTGAGATTCAACAATCTCCCCCTTTTTGATGATGACAACAAATTGATGACGGAGTGAATCTTAACTCCCGGAGTTTAGACAAACTCCCCCTATCAATATGGTATATTTGAGTTGAACTCTTGGATTCAAAAATTCAAGCAACATGTTAGGAGAAGTACCACTATCAAGTATTTGGAAATACAAGTTCAAATCGTTGCATAATAAATCTCAAGTTTAATCATCATGCAAGCTAGCAAGTCTTGGTGATGTTCAAGATAGCAAGTTCTACATCATGCAAGCTAGAAATAGTTATAGATGTGCAAGTTTAGCATGTTGCTTTTCTTGAGATAACACCTTTTTGCTTCACTTTAGAGATGAGCAAGCTATCATGTTTTTTATATCTTCTTGACTTGTGCATGCTAACAAATTTGCCTCTTTTCGTGATGTGCATGCTAGAAATTCTTTCTCCCCCTTTGTCATTGGCAAAAAGAGGGGAATAACAAAACAATGGTGCAATTCATCAATTTTCAAATTATGACAAAAATAAAGTATCATTCTTATTTCAATATATCATAATTGAGATAAACCTTGAATTTAAATTTAATTCAAGTCAATGCAATTTTAATCATGATTCTCATACATGAGATATAATACATCAACTACATCATAATAAAATCATAAGTATTGCATGTATCATTTTAGAATAAGCTAGCAATTTTGCTTCCTGGAAAGTTTTTTCTCCTTGCAATTTGTGAGCTAGCAAATTTTACACATGAAAGTTGCCAAAATATTTTTTTTTTTACATCTTTTGGGATGAGCAAGCTTTTTGCTTCTTCTTGAAGTATGCAAGCTAGCTAGCAAGCTAGCAAAATTTTGCCCCCTTTGACATTGTCCAAAAAGAAGGGAAGAAAATAATTTTGTAATTC